>PJEM01016501.1:0-25517 GCA_004023845.1 Helogale parvula | reverse complement strand
GGGGCCCTGCATCTGTGTCAGGCTGGTTGCTCTGGACTTTGCTGTGTCCCACCTTTCTTTCTGCTGGTCCACGGGGGGACCTTCCAGTGACTGTCCTCGCAGGGCGCTCCCTCTCACCTGGGCACGGGCTTGCAGGGGCAACCTGTCGGCGGGGGAAACATCCTCGCCCAGGAAGGGAGTCACCCCGAGGCGAGCGGGACCCAACCTGGGCTGCTGTCTGGCAGGCCCTAGGTCACACACACACACGCCCCAGCAGGGTCTAGCTCACTCCCTGGGGCTGAGCCACAGCCCCTCCCTGGAGAACAGGGAGCACTTGGAGCCTGTTGCTGTCCGTTGTGTGTGGTGGGCACATCGGGGGTAGGTGTGAGGAGGGCCTGGGGTTTAGGGGGAGAAGGAGTGTGATCCCAGGGCACGGGGCAGGCCACCGCTCAGAGGAGGTGAAGGGGCCCAGAAACCCTGCTCAGCGAGCCCTGTGCCCCTGTGCAGGTGTGTCTTTAGCTCTAACCCAGCTAGGGGCTAACGGGTGGGGGGAGGCAGACGACAGCCCTCAGTGGCCTGCCGTGGGCATTCGGTTCCGCTCCTGCCTCACCCGGCAGGCGCCAGAGGCGGAAGGGGCAGGAGGCAGAGGGGGGCAAGAGCGCCAGGTCCCGGCCCCTCCTTCCCAGAACCCAGTCAGACGCGGAAAGAGCCCCGTCGTCCCGCTCTGCCAGGCTTTCTGCGTGCCCGTAGCCGGTGCACTGACCCTCCCTGAGCCGTGCTCTTGCCAGTGAGGAGGAGGACTGACAACCCCCGCCTGGCCTGGCTGCAGTGCTGGGGGCCGCGTGTGCCTGCCAGGGCCTCACAAAGGAGGCCTTGTTCTCCGCCGGGCCCCCGGCTCCCTCCGGCTGGGGGCCTTGGCAGGGACGACGTCCAGGGCCCGGAGCGGGAGGGCATATGTGACAGCCGGGCACCAGCGTGTGGGAGGACATCCCTGCCTGGCCCGAGTTTCAGTCTGTGGCTGAAGGGGGGGAAGGAGGGGGAGAGGGCAGGGAATGGGGGGCACGGTGGGGTCTGAGCCAAGACGCCCATGCCCGGGTCCCCTTTCCCTCTGCCCCCAGCTCACACTGCTGGTAGTCCAGGTCAGTATCCTCTACTACGGGGGCCACCTTGTCATCTCCGGGCAGATGACCAGCGGCAACCTCATCTCCTTCATCATCTACGAGTTTGTCCTGGGAGACTGTATGGAGGTGAGGGGCCGGTTTGGGGAGGGGTCCCGGGAGCAGGAGGGAAGGGGAAGAGGACTACATGGGGGAGGGAATGCTCCAGGGCCTGACCGATGGGGTTTTTCTAAGTGGGTGGGGGAGGGGACATGACACCAGGCATGACAGTAATACTACCAAGGGGCAGCAGCTGTTTATTAAAGTGACAGGGACAAAGATCATTTCAGGAAATGCTCCTAAGAACATGGTGAGGGGGCTTAGTACTATTCTGCTTCCCATTTCTCAGAAAAAGAAGCTGAGGCTCAGAGAGGTTAAGTGGCTTCCCTACTACATTTGTGTAGGAATCAGGTTCAAAGCCAGATGGGTCTGTATTTATTTTAACCCACTTTATAATGTTTATTTATTTAATGTTTATTTATTTTTGAAGGAGAGAGAGGCAGAGTATGAGCAGGGAAGGGGTAGAGAGAGAGAGGGAAATACAGAATCTGAAGCAGGCTCCAGACTCTGAGCTGTTAGCACAAAGCCTGACACGGGGCTTGAACTCATGATCTGTGAGATCGTGACCTGAGCTGAAGTCACATGTTTAGCTGACTGAGCCACCCAGGCGCCCCTATTTATTTATTTTTGAGAGAGAGAGAAAGAGCACAAGTGTAGAAGGGGCAGAGAAAGAGAGAGAGATACAGAATGTGAAGAAGGCTCCAGGCTCTGAGCTATCCATGCAGTGACCAATGCGGGGCTCGAACCCACGAACCATGAAATCATGACCTGAGCCAAAGTTGGATACTCAACCGACTGAGACACCCAGGCGACCCTATTTTAACCCACTTTAAAGAGTAGGCACCATGGGAGTGCCTGGGGGGCTCAGCCAGTTAGGCATCCAACTCTTGATTTCAGCTCAGGTCATGATCTTACGGTTCATAAGTTCAAGCCCCACCTCGGGCTCTGTGCTGATAGTGGAGCCTGCCTGAGATTCTCTCTCTCCATTTCTCTCTGCCCCTCCACCCCCTCAAAATAACTAAACTTAGGGGGAAAAAAGAGTAAAAGGGGCACCTGGGTTGCTCAGTGAGTTGAGCGTCCAACTTTGACTCAGGTCATGACCTCACGGTTCGTGGATTTGAGCCTTGCGTCAAGCTCTGTGCTGACAGCTAGCTCAGAGCCTGGAGCCTGCTTCACATTCTGTACCTCCCTCTCTCTCTGACCCTCCCCTGCTCGTGCTGTCTCTCTGTGTCTCAAAAATAAATAAAAAACATTTTAAAAATTATTTTTAAAAAAGAGTAGCACCACAGAGAAAATAGGGGTTGTTTTAGATTCCCTTAATTTGGGTCCCCCAGGAGCAGACCCGCCGCTGTCAGCCCCTGCTGGAGGGTGCTTGGCGCAGGGGCAGTAATTCCCTGGCCCCGAGTTTGGGCCTTTGTGTCCACTGATAAAACTGGGGGGGTGCATGAGGGGGGTGGCGGCCCCCGTGGGAGATGGAACTTTGCATCAGCCACAGTCACACCCGTGTGTCATTTGACCCAGCGGTTCTACCTCTAGGAACCGGGGCTGCAGAAATGCTCACACCAGTGGGCAGACGAGTGTGGACACTGAGTGAAGGAAGCCTTGCTTCTGATAGTGAAAGCTTAACGCCTCCTCCAGTGCCCACCGGTCAGGGATTGGGCCAGCAGGGCGCATGTGTGTTCCAGAAGCAGCGTGCCTGTGCTATGAAAACGGGGCACGGCCACAGAGATGAGGTGGATCTGTGCGCGAGGGAGGAAAGGACCCGGAGACACTCCGTGCAGCAGGAGGCATGGGCGTCAAGTCTCAGGATTACTTATTATATATGTGCTTGTGATTGGAAACACACAGAGAGGACTGAGAAGTTCCAGTTTGTGGATCCCTGGGGCCGTGGGAGGAGGCGTGAAGGATGGCTGTGTAGTGCTTACATCTGAATACGAGTGATAATATCTTGATATGAGTGACAACACTCCCAGTTGTGCTCTATCTTTTCACAACTTTTTAAATTTATTTATTTATTTGTGAGAGAGAGAGAGGGAGTGAGAGAATCCCAGGCAGGCGCTGCACTATCAGCACAGAGCCCGATGCAGGGCTCGAACCCATGAACCATGAGATTATCATGACCTGAGCCAAAACCAAGAGTCGGACACATAACCGACTGAGCCACCCAGGCGCCGCCCCGCCCCCCAAGCGGTGCTGTATCGAGGGCTCCCCGAGCACCGAGCACGGTCTCCACGGAGCAATGACGCAGGTACTAAGGTCACTCCTGCCTCCCCAACCAGGACATCCAGCCCTAGCACAGAAGGGAACCAGCCGTGCTTGGGTTCAAGTCCCTGCTCTGCCACTTCCTGGCTGTGTGACGTGGGGGAAGTTACTTGAGCTCTTTGTGACTCAGTTGCCTCATCAGCAAAAAGGAAATAATGATAGAACCTACCTCGTAATATCTACAAAGTGTTTGATTAAAGGAGTCATCGTTATTATTAATTTATATGGTGTGTATTTTTACACGAGGAGAACATATAGCATAAAATAACGGTTCTTACAACTGAAATAAAAAAACAAATGCTGTAGCAGCCGAGACGGGGGTCCGATTGCGGTCCTGCACGCTCTCGCTGGTTCAGTTAACCCTTGCCCTCCCGTTTCCTCGGCTGGTGGTGATGGCGCCCCCGGGGAGGCCGGTGGTGAGGTTTCACTGCAGTGGCCCCGAGGCGCGGGCTCCAGTGTGTTCCGACAAAAGCCATCGGTATTTTTTATTACTGCCCTTGTTTATCATTATTGTCGTTGTCTGCTGGACTAGTGGGGGCCCCGGCAAGTGGACATGTGTCTCCTCCCCCCACAGTCTGTGGGCTCTGTCTACAGCGGCCTGATGCAGGGCGTGGGGGCCGCCGAGAAGGTGTTCGAGTTCATTGACCGGCAGCCAACCATGGTGCATGATGGGAACTTGGCCCCTGACCACCTGGAGGGCCGGGTGGACTTTGAGAACGTGACCTTCACCTACCGCACTCGGCCGCACACCCAAGTCCTGCAGGTAAGAAAGGGTCTCAAGGCCCTCCCAAACCATCCCCTCCCTCATCCCGTGCCTCGCGAACCTCCCATCAGCCAGGCCCTGGCAGTGGAGCCAGGATTGCATAGGGCAGAGACCCTGTCCTGGAATTTGGGCTGCAGTCAGGGAAGGCTGATCGTTAACAGAGGAGTCCAGATAATAGTGCTAGGAAGGCAATCAACCTGGGTGGTGTGGTAGGGGCGATCTACAGGGATGGTGTGGACAGTCAAGGAGGGCTTCTTGGAGGAGAGGTCATTGGGGCTGGGTCCTCACAAGGAGAGGAGGCACCCAGGGAGTAGGAATGAGCATAACGTTACTGCCAAACCTTAGAAAGGAGAGCACTCTGCCAGCCGGCAGTGCCCAGCCTGAAGGAGTGTGGGGGGCGCCGGGAAGGTGCCCGCCCGTGTCTGAGGCTGGAGCATTGGAGCCAGCGGCCCCACACCGTGTCTCTGTGCTACGTGTCCCTGCAGAATGTCTCCTTCAGCCTGTCCCCAGGAAAGGTGACTGCACTCGTGGGGCCCTCGGGCAGTGGCAAGAGCTCCTGTGTCAACATCCTGGAGAACTTCTACCCTCTCGAGGGGGGCTGCGTGCTGCTGGACGGGAAGCCCATCAGCGCCTATGACCACAAGTACCTGCACCGAGTGGTACGTGGATGGGCCTGCGTTACCCTCCTGTCGCTTCCTTTGTCTGGCTTCACCCTCGGAGCCGTAACCGAGATGCAGTGTTGTAGGTAAACGCCCGCCAGTGCACCGCCAGCCGGGTCAGGAGAAGGAACATTCCGGCGCCCCCGCACCTCGTGTGTCCCTTCTCTTCCCCCCAGAGGCCCGTGATCGTCTCCTTCTTTTCTTTAGTTTTACCCTCCCTCCGTGCCCCTCAAGCAGCAAAGCTGTGTGTCACCTGCCTTCGAATGTCATCTGGCTGGAACCCGAAAGCACGCACTCTTGTGTCTTGCCCCCCCCCCCCAGCTGATCTGTGAGTCATCCAGGCTGAGGCTCTGGAGGTGGTTCATTCATTTTGGTTGCCGGATGATAATCTGTGTAAACATGGCACAGTCTATGCATTCGGGTCTTGATGGATACTTGGGTTGTTTCCTGTTTCTGCTGTTACCAACAGTATGGACACAGACAGCTCGGGCCACGTGTTCTGGTGCACACGGGTGCGTAATTCTCCCAGAGTGGACGCATAGCCACAGCTTTAGTAGCTACTGCCACGAGGGTGGTCATACCAGTCACACTCCAGCAAGCAGTGGGGGAGCGTTCCAGTTGCTCCAGAGTTAAGTCATCTCTAAGTACTTAACAGAGGCTGTTCCTGACCATACGGTTTTTGGTAATCACTTCAGAAAAGGATCCTCAACACCTGATCCTGTGCTGGCATAAAAGCAGGGATGCCCTGGGTGGTGATTCAGGTTGCACACGGTACGAGAAACACCAACTAGGAAGAAGGCACCACTTCATCATCAGCATACATTAAATTATAGGAGAGCCTGAGGGTTGGCACAGAGATTCCACAATTCCAAGCCAAGTTCTAGGTGATGGCAGAGGCCATAGATTATGGATTGTGATTATTTCCCTACCCACCCGCCTGCTTATAACCAGGGGGTAGGTGGCTGAGCAGTGGTCTCAGGTGCATGGCGACAAAGCTGGTCCCCACAGAGTTCTGGAAGTGGCCCTGAGGCCGGGCTGCCAAGGCTTTGCTACAGCTTCTACCTTCAGACACATAACGTTCTTATGTGTTACATTGTCAGCCCTGACATTTTGCCAGCCGGTGAGTCCGCACGTGGGGGCGGGTCACTGCGGTCTTTTGCATTTTCCTGATGACTAGACAGATCAAGTACTTTTCCATACGGTTCACTACTTCCTCTCTTGCGAATACCTTCTCTTTAGTTTAAATTAAAATTTTTTTTTAATTTTCATAAGCCCCAAACAGTAAAATGAAACAATCTAACCGCATTCCCATATATTCAGAGAATTTTGTAACCGAGATAGAAGAGTCCCCGTCCACCTCACCTTTTAAATTCCTCCCCATGGTGATAACTGGTGTTAGCAGTTTAGTAAATATCCTTTCCAGCCTGTTTCCTATCTTTGTATAAGTATATTGATAAAAGGCACATACATAAGGTTTTTTAAAGCAAAAACAGAGTCATATTTGGGGTGTGTGTGTGTAGATAGAGACACACATATAAAAATTTGATTTTATGGATACGCTGTGATTATTAGCCAATCCCTAATTTATGAAATTGATTCCTTTTTTTTTTTTTTCTGCCATTTACAGTGTTGCAGTGATAATCTCCGTAGTCTCATTCTTGTAGGCTACATTCCTAACACTGGGATCAGGAGACAACAGCTTCTGTAAATAATTGTCGTTGAAGGGGACAGGGTCGCAGGGAGGTCGTTATGGCCTGGGGCCGTGCTGTGGCCTCTCACCTTCTGGCAGGAACAGACTTGCTCACATCCTGCGTTCTCTGTCCCCGCGAGCTGTCTCCGAGGTCAGGGGACTTGGCTCAGCCCAGAGCGGCCAGCTTAGCGGGCCCCAGAGGTTCGGTCAGGGGAAGCCGAGGGCTTGTGCAGAGCGTGGACTCTAGGGTTCTGGAGGACGAGAGGCAGCTGAGGTTAGCAGCCAGGCCCAGGCCCCGATCAGATTTCAGACCCAAGACCCCTGGCGTCAAGCAGGCCCGGGCTGGCAAGGTTCCCGTGACAGCTGGACAGGCGGGCTCGGGGCCCCTCATGCCCTGTCCTTTCTCCTGCACAGATCTCCCTGGTGAGCCAGGAGCCGGTGCTCTTCGCCCGCTCTATCACAGACAACATCTCCTACGGCCTGGCCACCGTGCCCTTCGAGATGGTGGTGGAGGCTGCCCAGAAGGCAAACGCCCACGGCTTCATCATGGAGCTCCAGGACGGCTACAACACAGGTACAGCCCAGGAGCGTCACCTCCACCCTGCCTGAAGGCCCACCTTCAGGGATGCGACCCTCTGAGTTGAGCATTGCCCGCTGCCAGCCACTCTTTACTATTTCAGGTGAAATTCACTTAACCATTGTAAAGTGAGCACTTCAGTGATGCTTAAGTCCATTCCCAGTACTAGGCATCCACCGCCTCTATTTAGTTTTAAAAGATTATTATTTTAGGGGTGCCTGTGTGACTCGGTTGGTTGAGCCTCCAACTCTTGATTTCAGCTCAGGTCGTGGTCCCAGGTTGAGGGACTGAGCCCCACATCAGGCTCCACGCTGAGCATGGAGCCTGCTTAAGATTCTCTCTCTCTCTCCGCCCTGTCCCCTGCATGCGAGCACTGGTCTCTCTCAAATTAAAAATAAACAGGTGCCTCGGTGGCTCAGTCGTTAAGCGTCTGACTTTGGCTCAGGTCATGATCTCATGGTTCGTGAGTTCAAGTCCCACATAAGGTGAGCTCCAGCTCTGCCTCGAGTGCTTGCACAATCTCTCAAAAAAAAAATGTATATAATAAAGTATTTTAAAATAATACATGTATTACATTAATGATAACGATTTTATATTAATATTTTAATATAACATTTAGCAATGTTTTGTATTTATAGTATATAGTTAGTAATGCTTCATATACTTTAAAATTTTAACCCTTATAGGAGTGCCTGGGTGGCTCAGTCGTTTAAGTGACTGACTTTGGCTCAGGTCATGGTCTTGTAGTCTGTGAGTTCAAGCCCCGCATCAGGCTCTGTGCTGACAGCTCAGAGCCTGGAGCCTGTTTCAGATTCTGTGTCTTCTTCTCTCTCCGACCCTCCCCTGTTCAGGCTCTGTCTCTCTCTCTCAAAATTAAATAAACATTTAAGTATATATCTATATATGTATATAAAATATACAAAACATAATATATATTAATTAATGTATAATGAAAAGTTTTATTCCATCCCTTTCTCTACCCCTTTTTCTTCCTTTCCCACCAAAACCTTTTCCATGAGCTCCTTACATGTCCTTTTGGAGTCTCTTTATGCAAATATGAATATATATTTTTACTTTTAATTTTTTAATTTATTTTTTAAGAGAGAAAGAGCAAGCAGGGGAGGGGCAGAGAGAGAGGGAGACACAGAATCCGAAGACAGGCTCTAGGCTCTGAGCCGTCAGCACAGAGCTTGACGCGGGGCTCGAACCCACACACAGAGATCGTGACCTGAGCCGAAGTCAGCCGCTTAATCAACTGAGCAACCCAGGCGCCCCTCCTTGCCCCTGTTGTAAACCGTTGGATAGTCTGCCAGTGTCTGGGCTTTATGATAATTTGCTCGAATAAGCCATTCAGTTCCTACTGAGGGGCCTCTGAGTGGACTTGCTGTCGCTGTCTGCAGCCACCGTGCTGTGAGTCGCGCCCCGCACGTGTGTCCGCCGCTGGGTATGGGAAGGTCCGTCTGCAGGGAGACTTCCCTGGAGCGGGTTTGTCCTCGTGGTCGTGGGCCGCACCGTGCACGGTGACAGCGCAGAGGAGCGTGCGCCCCAGGAAGCTGGGGGAGCCCCGTCTCCCCGCAGCCACGCCAGCACGGTGCACTAGCAGACACTTGGGTTTTGGCCAAACGAATAAGTAAAAATTGGCATCGGACTACCATTTGGCCGTAGTCGTGATCTGCATGAACAGGGAGGGAGAGCGTCCCTTTGTGTCCTGGAGCTGGCGGTTGTCCCCACCCGTGGCCCTTTGAGCCACACCCGTTCCTGGAGAGCACAGCCCCTACCGCAGGGAAGGGCAGAGGAGGGGGCTTCTCGCTCTTCCCCGGGGCTGCCCCGGCCTCCCCTCTGCTCATTTGCCCCTGTCCCTGTGTCACGCAGAGACCGGGGAGAAGGGCGCCCAGCTGTCGGGCGGCCAAAAGCAGCGGGTGGCCATGGCCCGGGCCCTCGTGCGGAACCCGCCCGTCCTCATCCTGGACGAAGCCACCAGCGCCCTGGACGCGGAGAGCGAGTACCTGGTGAGTGGCGGGGCGGCGGGGCTGGGTGGGGGGCTGGAGACGCCAGGGGGCCCCTCCCAGGCCGCAGGCTTCCCGGCCGGGGTGCCCAGGGCTGAGGGTGCAGGGGGCCAGGGGAGAGGAGCCCCGGGGCTGGACCAGCCAACTGGCTCTTGGTGGCCCTGAAACGAGGTGTTCCATCCGGTTTGGAGTCGAGGCCCCGCCCTCCAGTCTTCACTTGAGCCAGTGTCTTCCGCTCCTGAGTCCCACTGTCACCGGTAAAGAAGGTCCAATGGTGTAATTGTCACTGAGCTACCTCGGCCTCTCCCTGAGCGCCTTCTGGCCACCGGGCCCGGTCCCTGACCCTGCGGCTGCAGCAGCGGGCTGGCGGACAGGCGAGGCCCTGTCCCTGCTGCGTTTCCATCCTGGGGGCTACAGATAATAAACAAGGAGGCAAGTATCAGTTCAACTGGTGGCCTGTGCCACGTAGAAAATGAAACTGTCATTTGAGAGAAAGATTGAGAGAGGTCCCCAGTGCCAAAGAGAAACACGGCCAGACGTTAAAGCTGGAAAACAAAACAAAACAGAAAAACGGATTTTATTCCGTAGCTACTGACAGTAGCGGCAAGAGCTGAGCTCCGTTCTGATTTGTGCACCGGTGGCAGTGGTGGCAGGCGTCTGAAGGAACGAAGGCATTAGGAGGCTCAAGGGAAAGCCCCTGAAGGGTCGGTCAGTGTGGACGCGGTCAGCCGGCCGTGTCTGCTGGTGGGCAGCTGTCGGCCGGAATTCCGGCCGCCCCTGGAGAATGGGAGGCCGAGGCTCTGTCCTTCCTGACAATCCCATTGAAAAGGATGGCCTTCAGGTCCTTGAGAAAAACACTCTTGACTTGTAGGAGAGTCATATGTGTGTGTGTGTGTATCAAAGGGACAGAGGAAGGATTTATAATCATGAGCCCTTTTTTAAAAAAAGTTTTAATGTTTATTTATTTAACATTTTTTTATGTTTGTTTTTGAGAGAGAGCGTGAGTAGGGGAGATACAGAGAGACAGGGAGACATAGGATCTGAGCAGGCTTCAGACTCCAAGCTGTCAGCACAGAGCCCAATGTGGGGCTGGAGCTCATGAACTATGAGCTCATGACATGAGCTGAAGTCGGATGCTTAACCAACTGAGCCACCCAGGTGCCCCTTATGTTTGTTTATTTTTGAGAGAGAGAGAGAGAGAGAGAGAGTGTGTGTGTGTGTGTGTGTGTGTGTGCAAGCAGGGGAGGGCCAGAGAGACCCAGAATCCAAAACAGGCCCTAGGCCCTGAGCTGTCAGCACAGAGCCCGACAGGGGCTCGAACCCACAAACTGCGAAATCATGACCTGAGCTAAAGTTGGATGCTTAACTGACTGAGCCACCCAGGCGCCCCAATTGTAAGCCCTTTTTATTAACTGCTAGAAGAAAGGGCGGTGAGGAGCCTATGGTCAGGCATTGGCCCAGTCGATTCTCCGGCGGCCCTGAGCCTTTGGCGGGGCTGGGCCACCCCGGGGACGAGGCCTCAGGCTGCCGCAGCCCTGCTGGAACGTGGCCATCTCAGGGATAGATGCAGGGTGTTCGGGTGCCGTTTGAGCTGAGACCCAAGAGGAAAGCAGCCGGCTGAGGGCAGTTCTGGGGAAAGAGCATCTGAGGAAGAGAAGGCAGCATGTGCGAAGGCCCGGAGCAAGTTCACGCAAGCCCGAAGGTCAGCGTGTCAGGCTGGGGGGAGTCCAACAAGGCGACTACAGAGCCAGAGGGGGAGACGGGCTCTTCGGGCCCCAGTTCTAGAGTTTGGGTTTTTTTTTTTAATGTTTTTTAATTTATTTTTGAGAGACAGAGAGAGACAATGTGAGAAGGGGAGGGGCAGAGAGAGAGGGAGACAGAATCTGAAGCAGGCTCCAGGCTCTGAGCTGTCAGCACAGAGCCTGACGCAGGACTCAAACCCACGAACAGTGAGATCATGACCTGAGCCAAAGCCAGACGCTCAACCGACTGAGCCACTGAGGTGCCCTCTTTTTTTTAATTAACAGAAAAGTTTTAGGTTTAAAGAAAGTTGAGCAGAAAGTGCAGAGAGCTCCCATATATCTCCTTTTCACCCCATTCTTATTATTAACATCTTAGGAATAATAAGTTTCTCTTATTATTAACACCTTGCTGCAGTACATTCGTTCCAATTGGCGAACCAACTTTAATGCACCATGATGACCAACGTGCGTGCTTTACACGAGGGGTCACCATGTGCGCACTCTTCACCTCGGCGAGTGCAGAGCGTTAATGTGGAGTCCGGATTTTATGATTTGACGGAGGGCTCGGAGCAGGAATCCAACAGGCACTGATGGAAGCGTGAAGTCCAGGCCGGGGAGCAGGGCGGTTGCAGGCGCTCCAGGGGGAAGATAGTGGTGGGAGGAGGGAAAGGGCGGAGGCGGGGAGCCTGAGGAAACGGCTCCTGCGGGGTTTGCTCAGCAGCCGGGTTTGGGCGAGTTAAGGGGGACGAGTGGAGGATGAGGAACGGAGGATGGTGGTCTTCGTTGGCTGGAGCTCTGGGGCTGATGGTGAGACCGTCAACCAAGGTTAGAGGAGGAGGCAGGCGCGGGAAGACCCGAGGCGACCAGGTCAGGGTCCACCTGTCACCCGCCCAAGCTGCCCCCACGTGCCGGGTACGGAGCTCTGCCCTCTGTGAACAAGCCCCCGGGGAGCAGGTGGCGGGCGAGCCCCGGCCTTACAGACGAGGGGCCGAGCCTCCGAGCAGGCGGGCGTGCCGGGCAGTGGCGGCCCCGCACCAGCCGGCCCCTCCTGTCTCCCCAGATCCAGCAGGCCATCCACGGCAACCTGCGGAAGCACACGGTGCTCATCATCGCGCACCGGCTGAGCACGGTGGAGCGCGCGCACCTCATCGTGGTGCTGGACAAGGGCCGCGTGGTGCAGCAGGGCACCCACCAGCAGCTGCTGGCCCAGGGCGGCCTCTACGCCAAGCTGGTGCAGCGGCAGATGCTGGGGCTCGAGCCCGCCTCCGACTACGCGGCCGGCCACAAGGAGCCCCCGGGCGGCGGCGGTCACAAGGCCTGACTGGGGGGCAGAGGCCCTGGCGCCTTGCCTGGCAGATGTACCCATGGGGGCCCCCCCGCTGCCCTCCAAGCCCAGGCCCACGGCCCTGGAGGGCAACCTGCCGTGTCCCACGTTTCACCGCTTCCTGCATCTTGACCCCGATTCCCACCCTGTCCCTGGGCCACCACCAGTCCCACCCCCGCTGCCATGAGCCACGTCCTCCAGTCAGGGCCAGTGGGGACAGGTCTGATCGCTCCATCTGGTCTCCCAAGGCTTCTCGTGAAGGCACAGCTACCTTTTTAAACCAGGATCTTCCCAGATTTTTTACTGCTTGGTTTGATGGGCCTCAGTCAACTCCTAGATTTCAAAAACTTTTTTTTTTAATTGGGAGGAACGGTGAGCAAGGTCACTGAGATGTTCTAGAAACTTCTGAGCCAGGAGTGAATGATCTTTCCTAGTAGCCTGGAGGATGTCAGGGGAGAGCCAGGCCTCTGCCCTTTGCCCCTGGAGAGAAGGGGCTTCCCTGTCCCAGAAGGGGGACACAGAGAAGGGGACTTCTTCTCGCACTCTTCCCAGCTCCGTGAGTCAGGCCGAGGTCAGCAGGGAAAGTGGAAGGCGCCTGTCCGCCCGCCGTCCCTGCCGCCCTGCCAAATCGAAGCCAGTCTCACTGTGAACCACTACTACTTACCTTAACTGGGGGAGTGAGGGGCTGGCCAGGCTGGCAGAGCCTCAGGCGTCCCCAGCCCTGCACCCAGCTTGAGCCCCTCGGCCCTGCCTGCCTCACCCCCTGCCCCCCACCCCCCACCCTGCAGCCCCTCCCCCACACCCATCTCTGCCACTCTGCTCTTGGGATGTTGGGTGTTTGGCAGACGTATTCTCTTCCTTGTCTGGCGGAGGCGGATGGGGACAGTGGCAAAGCGCAGGCTGTGGCTTTGCGGAGGGGGGGTCAGTGAGAGGGGCGTTGCCGGATGTTGGAAAAACCCGGTCAATAAAGTGTACTACCTCTGACCCCTGACCTCTGACCTCTTCCTGGGCCTTCTGCTGGGTTTTTCCAGCTCGCCCAGCTCTCCCCTCAGCCCTGCCTGGTGTGGTTGTGGGGAGACTCGGGGGGGGGGCGGTACAGGGCCTCCCCCCAGGATCTCAGAACCTCTCTTCTGTCCTCTTCACGTCCCCACGGTCTCCAGTACAGACATTCATGTGCATGCGGCTGGTGCAGGGTAATGGAGACCCGTCTCCTCTAAATCCACGGGACTTCTGTGCCTCCCAGGAGCCCAAGCCCCAGCAAATGCCACCTGTTCTTCCCCATCAGGGACCCTGCACCGCATGCCCCCCACACGGCTGAGACACGTGACCTCTTAGCTCAGTCAGAAGAGATGGAAGACCTCCGTGGGGTTACTCTCAGTGGATTGTAAGGCAGTCTGGCCGGGGCAGTGGGCAGTTTACCAAACTGGTAGAGACGGATTTCAGGATTTCAGAATAGTAACTCCTGGGGAGTCATGCTGCACCCATCAGCTCCGTGTCAGCCATGTACCCACGTGGCTGTGACCAGCTGAGTCTCCTGCTTCACCTCAAGGGCTCAAGGAAACTGAGACACAGAGAGGTTAAGCAACTTGCTCAAGGCCACCAGCTAGGAAGGGGTCGAGCTGGGATTCACACTCAAGGAGTGTGTGCATATGTTTGACTCCAACATACACCTGTGAGAGTCGAGATTTTAGGGCGCCGGGCACCGCTTGGGAGAGCGTATGACATCGCAGCGAAGGCCACAGATCAAACATCAGTTCTCAAACGTCAGTGCCTCCGGGAACCAGGTAGGCACCGCAAGCGTGTGAAAGCAGCCAGGTGTAGGAAAAATCAGTCAACGCTTTTGGTTTCTTTTCTGCTTTTCCACTTTTGACACAGCACAGAGAAATCTTTCTGTTCCATTAAAAATAGAATTTGGTGCAAGCCTGAGAATAGCAACCAAGGTTTCATACCTGTTTTTTTTTTTAATGTTTATTTTTTTGAGAGAGAGAGAGAGAGAGAGACAAAGCACGAGTGGGGAAGGGGCAGAGAGAGGAGACACAGAATCAGAAGCAGGCTCCAGGCTCCGAGCTGTCACCACAGAGCCCGACCCAGGGCTCAAACTCACGAGCCGTGAGATCATGACCTGAGCCGAAGTCGGACGCTCAACCGACTGAGCCACCCAGGCGCCCCTCGTCATACGTGTTTTAACAGCGATGGCTGAGACTTGGCCGCAGCCCCTTGAGGCCATGCAGGAAGGTGGCCTTGAGTTAGCAGATCTGGGGATATTTTTAGCGAACCTGGAAATTCCAGTTTTAAGGTAGGATTGATGGCTTTTTATAGATTAGCTCAAATTATTTTTATAAAACCCAGGCCCGGTGGACACACCTCGAGGCAGTCTTCAGCCTGTGGGTCACCAGTCTGCAACCTCTATGCTGGACATTCTTGTTCTCAAAAGTCCTTGGAGCTTCCCCATCAAGGAGCTTCCCCGTCATGGGGTCCCCAGCCCGTTGCCCTCTCCTCGCCTCACTGCCTCACCTGCCCCTCAAAATCCCCAGACTGGGAGCCCCAGATTCTTTCTGCTTTCCCAGGCCAGCATCAGCTCTGTATCCCCAGTTGGCAAACCTCAGCCCAAAGCAGGCCCTAGGCAGGGAAAAGAACCTTCCGGAGACCAAGCTAGCTGCTTTTTAGAAGGCAGATACGATTTTTTATTTTATTTTTTAAAAATGTTTATTTGTTGAGAGAGAGAGAGAGCACAAGCAGGGGAGGGGTAGAGAGAGAATCCCAAGCAGGCTCTGCAATGTCAGGGCAGAGCCCGATGCGGGGCTTGATCTCACGAACTGTGAGATGATGACATGAGTCAAAACCGAGAGTTGGACGCTCAACCAACTGAGCCACCGAGAGGCCGTGGCAGGTATGATTCTTAAATAAATATTTTACTGTGGGATAATTTTAGCACTACAGAGAAGTTGCCGTGAAGTGGAGGGAGCTCCTGTGCGGCCCGGCCAGTCCCCCTCTGTCTCTTGCAGTCAGGATGCGCTAACCGTAACTCAGAAAACTGCGCCGACGCGGCAGTCGGTGAGACCCCAAGCTACTTTTTCCCTATTTCACCAATTTTTCGCTCATGTTTTGTTTTTGGGTTTTTTTTTTTCTGTTCCAGGATCCAAATCAGGGCACCACATTGCATTTAAAGATATTTTTATTTTAAAAAAAAATTTTAATGCTTTTTTATTTATTCTTGAGAGACAGACACAGCATGAAAAGGGGAGGGGCAGAGAGAGAGGGAGACACAGAATCCGAAGCAGCTCCAGGCTCTCAGCTGTCAGCACAGAGCCCGACGCAGGGCTCGAACCAATGAACTGTGAGATCATGACCTGAGCCGAAGCTGGACGCTTAACCGACTGAGCCCCCCAGGCGCCCCTAAAGATATTTTTAAAGTTGTTTTTATTGTGGTAAAACACACCTAACGAAACATTTACCATTGACGACATTTAGTGCCTTCACAGGGCATCTCATCTCCTACTTCCAGGACATTTTCATCCTTTCCCTCCAAAAACCCCCATCCCCCCGATCGTCCCTCCTGACCCCCAGCCCCTGGCACCCACCTGGCGGCTTCGTGTCTCTTTTTGCCTCTTCTGGACATTTCGTATCAGTGGAATTTTGTGTCTGGCTTTCACTCAGCCTCACGTCTCCGAGGGTCATCCACAGTGTGGCGGTGTCCACGCCGCGCCCCTTCCTGCGGCGGAGTCCCATCCCCGGTGTGTGGACGGGCCCGCTCATTTCTCCCTTCATCATCGACGGGCACTGGGTGGTCCCTGCCTTTGTGCTCTTATGACTAGGGCTGCTGGAACATTCATGTTGTTGTGTGGACGTATATTTCCGCATCTCTAGGGTTCATGCCTCGGACCAGGACTGCGGGGTCCCGTGCTCACTCTCCCTTTAACATGTTGAGGAAACACCTACCAAACCGTTCTCACGGTGGCTGCACCATCGTCCCTTCCGACCAGAGAGCATTAGGGCTCGTTCGTCCACAGCCTCGCCGATACTTGCTATTTTCAGCTTTTATTCATTTATATTTTGCTTTAAAATTTTTTTAAATGTTTTACTTATTTTTGAGACAGAGACAACGTGAGCGGGGGTGGAGCAGAGAGAGAGGGAGACGCGGAATCCAAAGCAAACTCCAGGTTCCAAGCTGTCAGCACAGAGCCTGACGCGGGGCTCAAACTCACAGACCGTGAGATCATGACCTGAGCTGAGGTCGGGCTCAGCGCCACCCGGGTGCCCCTGTTTATTTACATTTTAAATTACTGTCCCGCTAGTGGGACTTTGTCTCTTTTGTGATTGAGCTGACACAGGCTCCTCCTTCTGTTCCAGGCACTGTGCTGGGCTCTCAGGCCCTCAGGGAATGCACGGGGTGGCCGGGAGACGGACCAGGAAATAAAGTAAGGATGAGCCGCCCAGGGGCTGCGGGGCCCCAGAGCAGGTGTAATCCTGGTGTAAGGCCCCGCGGGCAGAGGCAGACCAGGCAGCAGGCAGGGCAGCCCGCACCCCCTGCTGAAATCGCTGACCAGGCACCCCGCGTCTTCCCTCTGCGCCAGGCCCTGCCGCGTCTGCAGCCTGTCTTGGGCCTCGGTCCCAGGTGGAGGCCGGGGCTGGGAAGCCTCCCCCCACAGCTGCATCTTGGGCATCTGGAGGAGGGGCCTTTTTTTTTTTTTTTTAACTTGGGCGTTTCTCCGCTCTGGAGTCCCTGCCGCAGATCACACCTCCCCTCCTGCTGCCCCTCTCTTCCACGCTGGTCCCCGGAGCTGAATTAGTGCGGCAGCTGCGTTTTTCCACGTGGCTGGTCTCGGCAGACTCTGATGCAGACCGTGTGTGTTGGGAGGAGGACGTGGGGTCACGGTCCGAGCTGCCGGCTCCAGAGACAGACCCAGCACCTCCGGGTGTAGAGGACGCCGAAGGTGAGCTCCTCGGGGCTGAGCGGCCTCACCTGGACAGCAGGAATGATGGGCCACAGCACGTTCTGCTGGTTGCCCAGGGGCTGTGCCAGGGCTCCCAAATCTGCTTTTCTCCCCAAGCCTGACTGAGACCTCTGCTATCTCAGCAAACTTTTGTAACTAATGGGCTCAGAATTCCATCTGTCCTTTTTACCAGGGCTGCCTGGAACAGTTGTGCAGGTTGTGACCTGCACAACGAGGCTCAGCTGCGAGGGCGAACCCCATTCACACTCATACAGCGCTCCGAACTTGATACCAGGCGCCGGGACCTCAAAGGGTCCCTGGGCCGCAGGGAGACAAGCGCGTACGGGGACCGGCGGTAAGACATCAGGTGACATGGAGGCTGCAGCGGGTGAAGACCCCACTCCTTCTACGAAGGGGACTCGCGCTGTCAGCTCTGCCAGCTGTCACCACGAGAAAATACGTGCGGTGTGGGGCCCAGTCCTCCAAGTGTCCGGGGGAGGGGCAAGCCCCAGTCTGTGATTCTCCGGTTTTAGCTGTAGGCGCCTACTCCAAACTTTAAAAATACAAACTAGCCAAACAAACAAGTCATTGGGCCTCCAGATCGTCACCTCTGGTTCATGCCCACAGGGTAAGGCCTGAGTTATTCTCGGTTTTCCTCGTGGGGACGAGGGGTGGGTGTGGGTCTGGGCAGGTGGGTGTTCTCATTCACTGTCGAGAGACTGCAGGTCGGGACAACTTTGGAGAGCGATTTCGCACAGGGAGTGAAAAAGGAGGAATGAGCAAACTGTACTAGCCCACATCCTGCCCTTAGTGTGCCCCAGTGGGGTGGCTTTAAGCATTTTTTATAAATGTTTATTTTTGAAAGAGAGAGACCGCGCGTGAGCTGGGGAGGGGCAGAGACACCGAGAAGGAGACAGGATCTGAAGTGGGCTCTGTGCTGGCAGCTGTGAGCTTGATGTGGGACTAGAACCCACAAACCGTGAGATTACGCCCTGAACTGAAGTCAACACTTAACCCTGAGCCATCCAGGCGCCCTTAAACATTTTTGAAAATTGAGGTAAGATTCACAGAATGTAAAATTCACCATTCAAACCACTTTTTTTTTAAGTTTATTTATTTTGAGAGAGAGAGAGACAGAGAGAGCACATGAGTGGGGGAGCAGGGAGGAGAGAATCCCGAGAGCCAGCCCAGAGCCCAATGCAGGGCTCAGAACCAGGAAACTGTGAGATCAGGACCTGGGTCAAAGTCAAGAGCTGGAGGCTTAACTGACTGAGCCACCCAGGTGCCCCTCAAGCCATTTTTTAAAGCTTAGGATTCAGTGGCTTTTTGTAAATTCATAATGTTGTAAACTATCATCACCATCTGGTTCCAGAACATTCTCGTCACTCCAAAAGGAAGCCTGTATCCATTAAGCAGTCTTTCCCCACGTCCCCTCCCCACCAGCCCCTGGAAACCACGAATCTGCTTTCTGTCTCTGTGGATGTGTGTTCGGGCGTCATGTGCATGGGATCACGCACTACGATGCCTTTCGTGTCTGGCCTCTTTACTCTGAATCATGTTTCCAGGGTTCTTCGCCGCTGGAGTGCGTGTCAGCGCTGCCTTCTCGGTGACGGCGGAATACGATTCGATTGTAGGGCAGCACATGTTTTGTTTGTCGGTTCGCCGGGGGTGGGGTGAACATGTGAGTTGTGGCCACCTTTCAGCTGCCGTGGAGACTGCTGCTCCGAACACTGGTGGGCACGTTTCCGTGTGGACATTTTCTGCCTTTTGTTAAGTTTATTTACATATTTTGAGAAGGAGCTAGAGAGCATGTGAGGCAGCAGAGAGCAAGAGAGAACCCCAAGCACACTCCTAGCCGTCAGCACAGAGCCTGACGCGGGGCCCGAGCCCTGAACCACAGGCTCACCACCTGAGCAGAAGAGTCATAGGTTCAACCAACTGAGCCACGCAGGCGCCCCTGGACATACATTTTCAATTCTCTTGGGTAGAATTTCTGGGAGAGGGAATGTTTTTGAAACCTTGTTTTCACTGATCACTTTACCTCCCTATCAAGTACACACACAAACACAAACCAAAAGCTTCACCAAAAAATTAAAAAAAAATTTTTTTTTTAATGTTTTTATTTTGAGAGACAGAGAATAAGCAGGGGAGGGGCAGAGAGAGAGGGAGACAGAATCTGAAGCAGGTTCTGGGCTCTGAGCTGTCAGCACAGAGCCCAACACGGGGCTCGAACCCACAGACTGTGAGATCAGGACCTGAGCTGAAGTCGAATGCTTAACTGACTGAGCCGCCAGGTGCCCCCTCACCAAAAAATATTGAAATACTTATTACAAACTATTCTGTCCTATGGCGCTTAAGAAAAAAATGGATTTTGTGACCCACTAATGCCTCCAGCAGTTTAAAAAAACACTGCTTTGGAGCAACGGTCTGCCCAGGGATGCTTGCGGGAGCCTGGTTTGCATTTGCAAATACTAGAAACAACTTCCATGTCTTTAATTTGGTTTAAAAAAGTGAGCTGTGGGACATGTGGTGGACTACGTGTGGAAGAAAAGACGTAAATTGGATCTCTGTGTGTTAACTTGGATAGATCTCAGAAACATAAAAACAAGCCCAAAAGCACACTGAGGAATAACATATTAGATATAGGTAATTTATTTATGTTAATTAATACACAAAAACCAGTACCAACTGTATTTCTTGCACATATAAATATGTGTGTAAAGTTCACTACGTTTTTATTTTAATTCCAGCTACTGAAGTGTTATATTGGTTTCAGGTGTAGAATATAGTGATTCAACAAGTCATACGTCACCCGGCGCTCATCACGACAAGTGGCTAAATCCCTGTCACCTGTTTCATACACCCCACCCCTCATTTGTGTAAAGTTTAAAAAAAGAGGCTGAAGGGAGCCTGACTGGCTCAGTCAGTGGAGCATGCGACTCTTGATCTCGGGGTTGTAGGTTTGAGCCCCACGTTGGGTGGAGATTACTTAAATAAAAGCTTAAAAATAAATAAATAGGGGCACCTGGGGGGCTCATTGGTTGAGCAGCTTATTTCAGCTCAGGTCATGATCTCACGGCTGGTGGGTTCAAGCCCCGTGTCTGGCTCCGTGCTGACAGCTCAGAGCCTGGAGCCTGCCTCGGATTCTGTGTGTCTCTCTCTCCCCCACTCACTGAAATAAATAAATATTTTTAAAAATTTTTGTTTAATAAATAAAAGTGGGCTGAGAGGCTATACACTGCATTCGTGCTAGAGTTTGGTTCTGGTGATTAGAGACAAAGAGACACCAATGTATGCAGTACTTTAGTCTCTTCTTAAAAATAAAAGTAAACTCAGGGCGCCTGGGTGGCTCAGTCAGCTAAGCATTCGACTTCGGCTCAGGTCATGATCTCACAGTTTGTGGGTTCAAGCCCCGCATCGGGCTCTATGTTGACAGCTCAGAGCCTGGAGCCTGTCTTTGGATTCCGTGTCTCCCTCTCACTCTGACCCTCCCCTGCTCATGCTGTCTCTCTCTCTCTCTCTCTCTCAAAAATAAATAATAAAAAAAAGCATTAAAAAAAAGAATAAAAGTAAACTCAAAGCAAATAGAAGAAAACATTAACAATGGTCAGTTCTGAGTGTCAGGCACATGTGTTATATTGTTCTATGCACATTTTTAAAGGTTTTATTTACTTATTTAAATTTATATCTGGGGCGCCTGGGTGGCTCAGTCGGTTAAGCCTCCGGCTTCGGCTCAGGTCAGATCTCACATTCGTGGGTTCGAGCCCCGCATCAGGCTCTGTGCTGAGCGCTAGCTCAGAGCCTGGAGCCGGCATCAGAGTCTGTGTCTCCTTCTCTCTCTGCCCCTCCCCCTCTCATGCTCTGTCTCTCTCTGTATCAAAAATAAAACATTAAAAATTTTTTTTAAAAATAAATAAATTTATATCCAAGTTAGTTAGCATATAGTGCAACACTGATTTCAAGAGTAGATTAAGGTTTTATTTTTAAGTAATCTCTACACCCAACGTGGGGCTCCAACCCACAACACCCGAGATCAAGAGTCCCATGCTTTTCCAACTGAGCCACCCAGGCTCCCCTCCTGTAACTTTTTAAAAATGCATTATCTCCTGTCATCTGGTACACGGCCAGCCTGTAGATATCGGCACTGAGATGGGCAGATGGTCCGGTGATGTCCGCGACTATTCCAGTGGATAACATTGTGGGGGTTTTTTCTAATACCCATGTATCTATCTTTTTTTTCTAATTTTTTTTTAGCACTCATTCATTTTTCAGAGACAGAGTACAAGCAGGGGAGGGGCAGAGAGAGAGGGAGACACAGAATCTGAAGCAGGCTCTGAGCTGTCAGCACAGAGCCCAACACGGAGCTCGAACTCACGGACTGCGAGATCCTGACGTGAGCCAAAGTCACGCTTAACTGACTAAGCCACCCAGGCGCCCCTACTAGATAACATTTTAATGCACCAACGCTCGACCTAGCATTTTGCATGATGCTAACTCTTTAACTCCTCACAACAAGCCCGGGAGGGAGCGGGTACTATTAACCGTGTTCTTCCAGACAAGAAAAATGAAATTAAGTCATCTGCAATAAGTCATAGCGCTAAGTGACAAAGCCGGGACCTGACCCGGGCCGCCTGCACACCCGAACCCCAAGCTGGAGCCCGTAACTAGTGCACCGGGCTGACCACAACCCTGTTCATGGAGACAATTCCCCACCCAAATTCTTTTCCATATTTGTGGCTTTTTTTTTTAAACCTTTGCAATAAGTCACTAAGAGTAACTTATTCCAGCCCAAGGACTGGGAAGTGCCGGAGAGGGGTCTGTGCTGAGTCACTTACAGGGAAGGGTGAAGAAACCGAGCATAACCAGTATTTCCTTCCACTGGTTTTGTCCCTTCCTCAGGGCAAGAGGAAGTCGTCCATTTAAACAGCTGAGTCACTCCTGGGCGGACCCAGCGGCAACCCCTGATGACAAAGACAGGCCTCATGTTGTGGCAGCTCCTTACCTTTGACAACCTGAGACCAGTCACTCAGCAATGATTAAGTGCCTACTGCATACCTGCCACTGGGCTAGGCTGTGGGTCCCCATGGAACATAAGAGGTACGAGGTCGCCTATGTTCCGACAGATCACAAACCCCAAACTGGAAAAAGACAAGAGGGTGATTCAGAGGAGGGTGCTCTTTGAGTTAGGGTCATCTGAGGATGGACGTCTGAGCTGAGTGAGGCTGGGGCCAGCCGGGCGTGTCTGGTGGGTCCTCAGAACGTTGACTGTGGAGTAACCACACGGCCCAGCAATTCCACTCCTAGGTAGAGACCCACAAGAAATGGAGACATGTCCACGCAGAAACTTGTACATAAAAGTTCATAAAAGCTCTATTCACAAAAGCCAAAAGGTGGAAACAGACGGATTGTGTGTAAACTAATGAATGAGTAAACAAACGGTGGTAAATAGATGCAGTAGAATATGATTCCACCGTAAAAGGGAACAACGTTCTGACACCTGCTACCACGGGAATGAGCCTTGGAAACATCTGCTGATGACAGCAGCCACCTGGTCACAGAAGCCACCTAGCGTATAGTTCCTCTGTATGGCTTTTTTCAGAATAAGCAAATCTGCGGTCAGAAAGAGGTTCCCAGGACACGGAGCTGGGGGTAACGGGGAGTGACTGGGTATGAGGTGTCTTTCTTGGTTGATGAGAAAGTTTTAAAGCATCAGAGACCTGGTGGTTGCATAGCACCGTGAATACACGAATACCAATGAACTTGTACACTTGAAAATGTGCATGCATTAATTGCATGTTGTATGCATTTCGCCTTCCTGAAAAAAGGGGGGTCAAAGAAAGATTGATCTGGGCAAAGGAATAAGGAATGGCAAGTTTAAATTTTTTTAAGTGTTTATTTTTGAGAGAGACAGACGGAGCATAAGTGGGGGAGGGCCAGAGAGAGGGAGACAAATTTTTTTTAAGTGTTTATTTTTGAGAGACAGACAGAGCATAAGCGGGGGAGGGCCAGAGAGAGGGAGACCGAAAATCCAAAGCAGGCTCCAGGCTCTGAGCACAGAGCCCAACACGGCCTCTAACTGAACTCCTGAACCACGAGATCCTGACCTGAGCTGAGGTCAGCTGCTCAACCGCTCAACTGACTGAGCCACCCAGGCGCCCCAGGAATGGCAAGTGTACAGACCACAAGGCAGAAAGAATTGGGGGAGCAGGAAATGGGGAGCAAGAGGGAAGCGTGGAGAAGGTAAAGGGAGGAAGGAGTTCAGGGCCGGATCCCGAGGCTTCTGGGAGGTGGCTGACCTACTCGGCGAAGACTGGAGAGTGGTGGAGGGTTTTGGTCAGGGCATGATTGACAATGTACTGGACTGGACGGGGGCTGCGAGAGGCAGCAGGCACCCCCCACCTCCCCACCCCTGGCAGCCAGGCCTGGGCTCAGCCTACTCTGTAGCCTTGGAGACAGACCCTTACTCAGGATGTCCTGCGGTTACTGGGCAGTGAGGCTAGGTAGAATTAAAAACAAAAACAGAGAGACACCTGGGTGGCTCAGTCGGTTAAATGTCCGACTTTGGCTCAGGGCATGATCTCATGGTTCATGGGTTCGAGCCCTGCGTCGGGCTCTGTGCTGACAGCTAGCTCAGAGGCTGGAGCTTGCTTCAGATTCTGTGTCTCCCTCTCTCTCTGACCCTCCCATGCTTGCACTGTCTCTCTCTCTCAAAAATAAAAGAAAAACATTTTAAAAATTAAAAAAATAGAAGTTGATGGTCAGGTAGGGCTCTGCGCCTGCCTCCTGCAGATACACAATAGAGGCCTTCACCTTTCCTGGCACCGGATCAATACAGCACACGCCCAGAGGCAATTAGAGACTCTGTGACCCCTCCCCCACGGCGCTAGGCAGTTTTGTAAGCCCTGCGGTTGACAGGCCTGACCTGCTGCCAGAAGTTAGTTCCCTGACCTCTGACCCTCAATTATCAGGCTATTCCGGATATCGGCCTAGAGAAAGGGAGGGCTTTTTCCAAGAGGGAGACGGGCGGAAGCCAGGCCTGATGTATGCTGGCTCTGGTCAAGGACAGGCTTTTCCATTTCAGGAATATGGCTGACATCCATTTTTCCCTGGGGCCCTCAGGCCTCCCCCTGGCTCTTCACCACCCCAGCTGGCCCCCTGCGTGCTCGCTGATTTGACCTCTCAAGCCTTCCCTGGCATTTTGCTTGCTCTTTGAACATACTGGAAGCTTCTTAAAGCCTTTTCATACCGGGATCCCCACGCATAGGTGTGCTTCTTGCTCACAAGTAGGTGCTCTGACTCTAACCACTGGACAAACTCCGTCATCCCCCCGTCCACTCGGCATCTCCTCTCTCATGTCCCAAGGGCCCCTCGGACCCATCATGGTGGACATGCGGCCTCAGGTTTTCCTCCCAAACCTGTTTGTCTCACAGTCAACCCCATCTTCACTGCTGACACCATCCCCCACCTGTTCAAATTCAAATGTCTGGGCCTCATATACCTGACTTCCCTTTCTCTGTCCATACAAGTCAGCTCTTGGGGAGGCCTGCCCGCCTGTCAGCTCGACCCCCTGAGTTGAATTCTCCGTCTCGCACGGAGCCCCACGCCGCATCTCACCTGAGGGCTGCCGTTAATAACCATTTCCCGGCTCCCACGTTGCCTCGGCCCTTGCAACCCCGTTCTCCCCACAGTTCCCGGCCAGAGCTAACCTTTTTATGAGCAGACTTTATTTTTCTTAAAACAGTTGTAGATTTTACAGAAAAATTGCAACAGTAGTATGTAGAGTTCCCAGAGTCTGCTCACCAGTGTCCCATTATTAATGTCTTACATCATTAGTGTGGTCCGTTGCCCACAATTAATGAACCCATATTGACACATTATTACTAACTGAAGTCCATACTTGATTTAGATTTTTTAGTTTTTTTAATGTTTTAATTTTAATGTTATTTATTTATGAGAGAGAGACAGAGACAGAGACAGAGTACAAGCAGGGGAGGGCAGAGAGAGAGGGAGACACAGAATCCAAAACAGGCTCCAGGCTCTGAGGTGTCGGTGCAGAGCCGGACGAGGGCTCGAACCCACGAACCGTGAGATCATGACCTGAGCCGAAGTTGGATGTTCAACCGACTGAGCCACCCAGGCGGCCCGCTTTGTTCTGTTTTTTTTTGAAGATTTTATTTTTTAAGTAACCTCTACACCCAGGGTTGAACCCTCAACCCTGAGATCAAGAGTTGCAGGCTTTACTGACTGAGCCAGCAGCGCCCCCACACTGTGTTCTTTGGAAGGATGTCACTAGGCACCGCCCACACATGAGGAGTGGGAGGGACAAGATCGTCAAAACTAAATCTAGCCTCTTACTCCTTCCTC
>PJEM01016500.1:0-25412 GCA_004023845.1 Helogale parvula | reverse complement strand
AACACACAGTCACTTCTAACGCAGAAAGTCACTCACCGGATCAGTTAACCTAAAATGATCTCCGAAGCAGAATTCCATGATGGCAGCAAAGGACAGAATGGACAACAGTGGAAACCGAGGGGCTGAGCATCAGCGTGGCACCTGTGCCCCCTTGGGGGGGCGGGGTAAGAAGCAGAGCAGCGCCTGGGCCTCGCCGACGCGGCGACACGTTCAAAGGGCTCTCGTGCTTGGACACAGGCTCTACCGTGTGACCTGTGACCACCACCCACAGGCAGCAGCTCTGAGCAGGGTCCCCAGGCTTGGCTCGCTCTTCTCAAAGAGGTGAAATGTTTCCCCAACCTCCACACAAGGGCCCAGGTGAGACCTTCCTTCGGAATCCCGGGCTCCTGAACACGGGACCCAAACCAGCCAATCAGGATTGCCAGGACCCTTCCCTCTCCCACCTCATTTCCCCGTCACGGGACCCAAACCAGCCAATCAGGATTGCCAGGACCCTTCCCTCTCCCACCTCATTCCCCCGTCACGGGACCCAAACCAGCCAATCAGGATTGCTAGGACCCTTTCCCTCCCCCCACCCCATTCCCCTGTCACGGGACTCAAACCAGCCAATTAGAATCGTGGGAGCCCCTTCTCCGTCCCGTTTAGAGAAATGATGTATATTTTCTCCCTCTTTGCCGCCTAGACAAAAGTCAGTCCCCTTTAGCAGAGAGGGAGAGAGGCACAGGGTGGGGGAGTGAAGGCAGCAGATGTGAACCCCTATCGGAGGCTCCAGAGGCTCCGTCTCCAGCTGCCAGGGATCCTGCTCCGCCTCCTGGAGCCGGCGCTCCCGCTGCCTCAGCTCCAGGACCGGGTCCTGCTCTTCCATCCAAGCTGACCGTGAGGTGCTGGAAGAAATGGAGTTTCGTGAGTTTTGTCCTCACTGCTCAGCCTGCGCTGGGCAGACCTGGACGAGGGTTTTTAATCAGCCTTTCTTTTTCTTTAGGTGTATTTACTTATTTTAAGAGAGAGAGAGTGCAGGGGAGGGACAGTGAAAGAGGGAGAGAGGATCCCATGCAGACTCCATACTGTCGGCAATGAGGGCAACTTGGGGCTTGAACTCATGAACCGGGAGATTGTGACCTGAGCCAAAACCGAGAGCCGGCCGCTCAGCTGACTGAGCCACCCAAGCGCCCTCGATCCAGCCCTGCTGGTCCCCAATGGAGCCTCCAGACCTTACTGTGTTCGCCCTGCAAATGAGACCTCCCTCTGGGAGGGGAAATAAAACACAGAGGCCAACAGTCCTGCCCCGTGGCTGTGGCGAGGGAGAGGGCAAGTGTGTCAGGACTGAGACCACAGGGGGCAGGGGCCTCAGTCAGGCCAGGGCCAGGCCCCCCGGCTGTGTGACCGGATGCAGGCTTACACCTCTCTGCCGGCTGGTTCTCTCCACGGCTCTGCGGGGACTTCCTGCTCCTGGCAAGCGTGTGGCTTTCCCGAGAGGAGTTCTGCCATGACGTAGGTTCTCCATGACCAGGAATTCAAATAGTCTCATTTTTCTCGCCCACTGTTTACAGACACGGGCTGTGCCCGCTGCCCGCCCCTCACCCCAGTGCCAACAGGCAGGCTCTGGAGTTCTGGCACACCAGACGCGGAGCAGGCTTGCCCCACGCTCTCACAGAACTCGGTGTCTTTCCCTGTCACGATGCAGAAACAGTGGCACCCCGCTGTCCCGGCCAGATGCATGGGTGCGGCTGGTGCACGCAGCGGTCAGAGAGTGGAGTCCAGATCCTGTATCCGACATAAAGTCATCCCCCCAAATCAGATCTGTGCAGAACATGCTTGCTCTGGGTGCAAAACTGTTTCTACACACGTGCACCCGGATTGTGTCTCCGTCTGACAAAATCAGAGCAGGCTTTCCCTTTCCTCAGTAACTAACACCTGTGACCATAATCGGTGCACAATACTTGACTAGCTAACTGATGAGGAAATGAACAATAGTAATATTTGACCTTTAAAGAGCATCGGATGCTCATGAACCATGTTCCGCAGGAAAACCCAGCACAAAACCCTCTGGCCGGAGGGGTTCACTGCTTTGTCTGTCGCCGTCTCCCTCATCTGGAGCTCAAACTAAATAAAATATGTTCTTGTGTCTGGAGATCCGGCAAAAATCTTCCGGATTAGATGTGCCTGCTGCCTGAGGATGGATGGGCTGGGGAGACAGAGGCCGAGGGGCGTGGGCTCCAGGCCGGGGGCTGCAGGACCTGGACTGTGGGGTGCGTGTCCCTGGGTGACGGCGGTCTCCTAACCCGTACGACTGTGAGGACCTGGGTCTTCTCGTGGCACCGCTGGCTGCAGAGTGAAAGGAGGCCAGGTGGGGTCTGGGCCCCGGAAGACCCTGATGCCACGTGGGCTCCACGCCATTCAGACCCTAAGCCCCCAGGGGCAGGCCCGAGACTCCCAGCGGAGAGCCAGGGCGCAGCCCGTGCCTCTCAGCCCGTGTGCTCCGGAAGCAGCTGGGGATCTGGTAAAAATGCAGATTTTGAATCAGAGGCCGGGGCTGGACCACAGTGGGATTTCTCCTGGCTCCCAGGTGAGATGGGAGCTGCCCGGTGGCAGGGCGGACTGGGGGCAGCCGGGCCGGAGGTGGGTTGGGGCAGGTGCATGTCCCGCCCAGAGGACATGGGCTGGGCTGCATGGTCCCTGCGTCGGAGCTCAGCTGGGGACGCAGTGCTGGAGCCTCAACACACCGCCCCCGCCCCCACCCGGGCAGCCCGAGAGCCCAGCAGCAGGACCTGCAGAGAGGGCACCCCCCACCACCACCTGCGGGGCGCCTCCCCCCTGGTTGCGCTTCCCATCTCTGTGCCCTCCCCTCCCCTCCGCTCATCACCTCCTCGTCCCACTCAGCTCTGGGCCCTCTGACACTGCCAGCACCATCGAACCTCTGCAGAAGGTTCTGGATGGCCCAACATCGGGCTCAGGTGGCAATGTTCACCATGACACGACCCCATCCTGACCCGAGGTCACAGACACGGCTTTGCAGGGCCGCTCTGCTGTGACTGCTGGGGTCCGGGTGCAGTGGGGAACATGGGATGAGGGTCTCTTAATTGCAAGGACCACTGCCGACTGCAGCCCCTGCCCCCCAGCACTCACTGTCCCGTCCCGCCACCCCATCTCCCCCTGCACCAGCAGCACTGGCCAGAGATGCCCAGCGAGGAAGGGGACCTGGGTCACGCCCCAACCAGGGGCACACGGCATCGGAGGCTGCACAGCCCTGCTCCCTCCCCTCCCCCGCCGGGGGCTCTGGGGGGGAGGTTTCACGAGGATCCTGAGTCTCATAACAAACACACGCTTTGCTGGCCCCTGCCAACCCCCTGTGATTCTTCCAGAACCACCTTGTAAGTGAACTCTCGAACCCGAGTCCTGTCTGAAGGCCTGTGTCCACATCCTGGGTCTCCCCCCTGGCACGTGCGTCTTTCCTGCGAAGGTTCTTAGAGAAACGCACGTGGGTGCACGCTTCGGGCTCATGTAGACCTCGTGTTTCCTGGAGTGGGGAAATCCCTGTAGGCAACATGTCCTCAGGCCCCGAAGCAGCCAGGCGCCGGGATGCAGACAGGAGCAGATTCTGCATAGAAACCCCCTCATCTCCTCGCCGAGGACACGCTGCCCAAACCAATAAATCCATTTGCTCCTTCCCGCGTTGTCACGTTCGCGGGGCCGGCCGCGGTGTCAGAGGAAATGTATTAAGTCCACGTTGCAGAGCATGAAAGGGAAGTGAGGCTCAGTGGCAATCAATGCTTCATAAATAATATACACGTGCGGCCTCATCGCACATTCAAAGCAGCAGTCAAGTGGTCGGGGAGAAGGATCATTTATTCTGTTGAGTTTCTCCAGAATGAATTCTGGGACAGATCAAACAAAAAAGTTATAAAATAGGGATTATAAGTAATGAATGCCCGCCTGCCGCAAGGGAGACCGAGCAGCCTCCCTAATCAAGGCGGTGAGGACGGGGGCAGCTTCCGGCGACTTTACGCGGATCCCTCGTGTTCCTTCCCGGCGCAGCGGTCACGTCCGTGTACGGTACCGGCTTCGTCATTTGAAGCGATCGGAACCCAACGGCGTCGTATCGATGTGTCGCGCGGAGCACGTCACGGCACAGGACGGCGGACGAGTGGCCGCGGTCTTTGTGTGGAGGTGGACATGCTTTGTCTCTGCCCCTCCCGGCTCGGGGAGCCGGGGCTGCCTGTTCTCTGAGGGACTCCCCCCCCACCCCCAGGGGCAACGACCCAGCCCTGCCCGCGTTTGAATGGCACCTGTCTGGCCAGCAGGCGGGGCGAGGCCCAGGCGGGAGGGAGCTGGGGGCCTGCAGGCTTTTTGGACACGACGCTTCCAGCCTGCCGGGGAGTCAGACCCTTCAGCCTCCCACAGTCACGTTCCCAGCGTGAGCAAACGTAAAGGGAGCGCGGGTCTCGGTGCATCCGGGTAACCGGGGAGCGTCCGGGCACGTCCGGCCTCCAGAGCCGGTGGGGTCCGAATCTTCAAGCTGCGTAATCTCGGACGGTTACCGAGCCTCTCTGATCTCTGCCTTCACTTACTAAATGGACGTAACAGGTCGGTGGGAGGAAGAGGTTAGAAGGAGGGGAGGACATGGCACTCCGACGGCACGGGGAGAGAAGCCCGTGGAAACAAGCTCTCACTGCCGTTCTTGTGATCCTGTGGCCAGGCCCCTCCCAGCGAGAATGCTGCTGTGCCGACGCGCAGGGTGGACCGCAGGGGCGCGAGGCCCTTCGCCGGCAGGACGGGGAGAATGCCACTGTGCCCAGCGGGCGCTGGGAGCAGGAGGAGGTTCCACCCGAGGGCCTCCGAAGCCAACGACGGCTGAGCCGGCCCCTGGGTCCCGTGGGTCCCAAACACGGAACAGGAGCAGCTCCCGGCCTTCAGGGACCCTCTGGTCTGTGAATGCCAGAGGCAGCGCCGTGGGGGGAACCCCGGCCCATCGTCCTGCACGTCCAGCTTCGGAGCACCTTCCTCTGTCCCCGGGGGTGGCCTCCGCAGCATGTCCACGCCCCCCCCCCACACGGCACAGTCCCTGCGGGGGTGGGTGTGGATGCTGTGGCAGAACCCAGGACGCCTGTGTCGCCGGGACCCCTGGTGCACAGGTGTAGGCATGTGCCTCGCCTCCCCGGTGTGGCCGGCGCCCCAGGGGCCACGTGGACCCCGGGCGGAGGGGCAGACGCGGGTGGACGCCGGGCTGGGAAAGAAAGAGGGGAGGCGGGCGTGGGACGAGCGGTCGCCGCCGGTGCCCGACGGCCCCTTCCACCCGTGGATTCAGGCTCTGTGTTCAGATTGCGGGCCGTTCACAGCACGGCCCTGCTTTCCTCCCACTAAGTCATTTTAAATTAAGTCCCACAAAGCGAATACCCATCTTTGATTTCGTCGTGACGGGCTGTCAGGCCGCTTACGGCGTCAACGTGATGGTGGATTTTGTTGTTGTTTCTGTGTGATTTTTGGTGCCGCTCACAGAAGCATAAAGAATTCTCTTTGTTCTGGCCCCATAAGGGCCTTTTCTCCAAGAGAAACAGAACATCTGGAGGCACCAGGATTCCTGGTCCTGGCACCCCCCCCACCCCGTCCTCACCGCACTCAGAGAGCCGGCCGGGCTCCCGGCTGTGACCCGCAGCCACAGGACTGAGGGCGGCAGCAGTGAAATGCCGCAGAACTATGGAGACATCGTAGCCCATCGCCCAGCAAACCACGGGGACCGTCACGTTTAGTCATCACACCCCCCTCCTCCTTCCTGCACTCACATTAGAGCTCCCAGGAGCCATGGTCTGGGAACAAGAGATGAAAGATGGGCCGGGTTTAGGAGTTTTCTAGAACTATTTGCAGGGCTCACTGCTTTCTTTGAGAGGAGTATCGGCTTTTCAGGAAACACGGGTGAGGGAAAACGGGAAACACAGGTGGGATCAGTGACACGTCTGTGGCCGGCCCATGTCCAGTCCCTGCCGCTGGCCTCTGAGGAAACAGCGTCAGGACCTTGGCAGTGTGGGTTTTCTTTTTAAGTTGTTTATTTGTTTTTGAGAGAGAGAAAGCATGCGTCCACGTGCATGAGTAGGAGAGGGGCAGAGAGAGAGGGAGAGAATCCCACGCAGGCTCCGTGTGCTGTCAGCACAGAGCTCAATGTGGGGCGCGAACCCATGAACCTGAGATCATGACCTGAGCCAAAGTCAGATGCTTGGGGTGCCTGGGTGGCTCAGTTGGTTGAGCATCCGGCTTTGGCCTGGGTCACGATTTCACGGTTCGTGAGGTTTGAGCCCTACGTCGGGCTCTGTGCTGACAACTAGCTCAGAGCCTGGAGCCTGCTTCGGATTCTGTGTCTCCCTCTCTCGCTGACCCTCCCCTGCTCGTGCTGTCTCTCTCTCTCTCTCAAAAATAAATAAAATATTTAAAAAAAAAACAACAACCCAAAGTCAGATGCTTAACTGACCAAGCCACCCAGGCGCCCCAACCCTGGCCATGTTGTTAAGGAAAGGAGAGGCCAGTCTTTATTAATGTCACTAGCTTGTAACCTATCAGGACACTCCACAGACCCACGTCCCCAAAGCTGGCGTCTGAAAGAGCAGGCGTCTCCTCACAATCTCCCATCATGCTCGGCGCCAGGGCGCATTCCGAATCTTGGGCACACCCACCCTGCGCACCACCCCTCACCTCCTCTTGGTGGCGGTCTTCACAGAGTCCTTCCTGTCTCTCCGGCCAGAGAGCCGTGTCCTGGCCCAGGGCACATCCTCTAGACCTGTGTCCTACTGTGAGGTCAAAGTTGAGTCATATTTGTTCACTAACCAGCCCCGGCATCAGCCATAAGTTTTTGACCAAAACACATTCATAGAATCCCGTCTTCTTACTGCTGTGCCTATCAGCTCAATTCCACGCTTTCAAAATACATTTTCAGCTCAAGTCTTTCTTCCTGTTAGTAAATCCCTTCCCATCCCCACCTTGTGAACTTGAATTTGCTTTTACCTTCTAGCAAGGTGCACGTTAATCCATTTCACAGACTGAGTCCCAGCAAATTTGAATCTTGGGTCAGTTTCTGGTGGGATCACACATCCTCATAAGAAGCACCGTAGGTCTGATCAAGTCACAGACAGGATGCCTGCTGGGAGGGGCTGGGGGCGGGAAGATTGTCACCCAGTTTCCATAAATAAGACCATCGGGGCACCTGGGCGTCTCTGTCAGCTGGGTGTCGGACTTTGGCTCAGGTCCTGATCTCACAGTTTGTGGGTTCGAGCCCTGCATCAGTCTCTGTGCTCACAGCTCAGAACCTAGAGCCTGTTTCAGATTCAGTCTTCCTCTCTTTCTGCCCCTCCCCTGCTCGAGCTCTGTCTCTGTCTCTGTCTCAAAATAAATAAACATTGAAAAAAATTTAAAAAAAAACATCTCCCGTGTTGTCTTGCCCATGTTTCGGCCCCGCCCCCATTACACGGTGAACTGAAAGTCTTCTGAAAGGCTGAGCACCAATGTCAGGCATTTCCGTTCCTTTCCTGGAAAAGCATCATGCCAGGTGCATCATGGGGTGCTCCCAAGTCTGCAGCAGGGGTCACGTTCTAGATTGTGGGGGAATGAGTGTATTGTACATCCCTCGGGTGTGTAAGGACACTATTGATTACAGGTGCATTTTCTCCTCCGTTGGCCCCACATCTGCATACGGGGCTCAGGGCACCTGCTTCGGTCGTTGGTGAGAGGGCCATGCTCCGGTTCTCAGGGTTCTGAGGTGGGGCCCACCCGAGGGTGACAATCTCATTCTGTGGGTTAATCTTTATCAAATAGAAGCCCCAGATCTGTCTGGACCAAACTAACAGGTCGTGATTTTTCCGCACCTTTGTTGTTCTGAGAAAAGGCAAGTTCGTTTCAGTTTGGGAAACACCCCAGGGGGACCACAGTTTTACGCACCTTCAGCACCAAGCTCACCCTCCTCCCCACCATTCCCGGAACGGGACAAGATCAGGCAGAGGGCTCCCGAGGGGCTCAGCGCGTCCCTGTGATGTTCGCTCCGGCCTTTGCGGTGACGACCGGACCTCCCTGGCCTCACCCCGAGAGGCACGCGTCATCTGTCCCACCCATGGGAGGGCCTCACCCCCAACAGGCCTGCGGACGTGCAGACCCGGACCCTCGTGGTGTGGGCACTGTGGTCCTGGATCAGGAGCTACATCCATCCCACTGCCGTTTTCAGAGAGAAAGAGGATATTGCCCAGGGCCGGCACAGCTCCGCAGGCACAACTGGACGTAAATTTTCCCCAAAGGCCCGTATCCTCTGAATGATAGCGCCGCAAATGTTGCCTTAAAAAACAGAGGTTCCGAATGCAATGTTCCCGGATTAAAATATAGTATCTATCTTTATTCACACGATAGTTTATCTCGGATAAAATCTCCAAGCTACATTTTGGGAAGCAGACCCAGCGGCAGGCCACAGAATTTATCTCTCAGCAGAAAGACAATGAGAACACAAATCAAAGTCATTGCCATCAGCACAGAAGAGGGAGGGACCCACTCAAGTGCAGCCGCCCCGGCGTTGAAGCCTGGGCTCCTCCGGGACCCGGAGTGGCTCTTGCACTGCGAGGCTGCACTTGGCGACGGAGCCGTGCGCCCGAACAGACGGTCCTTGACTCTCCACTGTGCTCGCTTTGAGCCAAGAACCTAAGGCGTGACCTAAGGCGTACCCGTGACCTAAGGCGGGAACGACGAACGGAAGGGGGACGGAGAACAGAATCTGTGACCCCACCGTAGCAGAGAAAGCGCAGGAAGCAGCGGCAGCCCCTATCTCTCTGTCTCGACCGTGTCTCTACCGTGTGAGCCAGCGTTAGAGTGAGACTGTGTCTCTACTCTCTGTCTTCACCGTGTGCAGAGTCTGCAGACCTCGAGCAGATTGATGGTCTCAATCTCAATACAGGTCTGGTGTCCTGTATCCCGCTCTGGTCCCTCATCAATCCCTGAATCACCTTTTCAACAGTGTTGCCAAAGCCAGTGGGGCCCACCAGACACAGCTGTAGGAGTCTGATGAAAAAAGTAAGGATCCTTTTCCCCGCAAAATGCACACACCAGCCGGCCTGGAATCCCACGTCCGGGACTACACGACCCGCTATGGCTGCGCTGCGAGGCCCCAGCTAAGAGGCTGTACGCCAGGGACCCGAGTCCGGCCTTCCCGGGAGTGCGTGGAGCTCGTGTTGGGAGTCCTCGTCCATGACCCAGAGGCCCGCGTGGCCGCATTGTGCTGACGCTGCTGGACCTGTTTTCTTTTCATCCTGATTCGTATTCAAGGCTGAGTTAAGTTCTCTGGGAAAACACCCATCAAGTGCTTCTCAAGGAGCAGAGCCCTATGATAGCCTTGAGGTCACACCTGCTACTGTCTTTCCCAGGAGCCACTGGGCAGGAGGAGGCAACATTGGCTAATTGGATAATAGGTATGCAAATGAGGGGGGCTGGGATTCGGGCCTCCAGCCCTGGCCCGGCTGCAGGGGGACGCAGTGGCCGCAGGGGGACACGGTGGCTGCGGCTCTCCCAGGACCTGCGGGCACAGGGTGCCTCCTCTCCTTTGAACATGACGCCCGGAAGAAAGGTCTGCTGAGCTCGCAGGCCCGGGGAGGAGCGCACACCCGTGCCGTCCGCGCGTGTGTCCGGAGAGAATCAGCCCGGGGGTGCTCGGAGTCCCTGTGCGAGCCCAGCTCACCCTAGGGCACCGCTCATCACTCTGGGAGCAAATCCCTGTTTGGCTTTTGTTCGGGAGCTGAGCTGCTCTCTCCCTGTTTCTCATCTGGTTTTTCCCATCACCGTGTGATCACCGCCTCCCTGCTGAATTCGCAGCGAGGAGCTGCAGGCTTTCGGCCTGTGTCTGACTGGGCAGAGCCCGGAGCCGGGGGTCCTGGCCCTGCGCACCCCCGGAACCCAGAGAGGGCCAGATGTGCATCCCCGAGCGGCCCCCACAGCGGCCCTCGTTCTCTCCCGAGAACAGACACCTCGCCCTCACCGTCTAAGGATCCGCCTTCCCTAATCTCAAGTAATAAATGAACAGTGGTTGAAATTCAACTTTTAATCTCTCTGGTTTGACTCAGCGGGGCCACTTCAAAGGGCTGTGAGTGCAAAGGGGGGCTGAGAGGTGGGGGAAGCTTTGCAGCATCTCAGACTTGGAGCTGGGACGCTTCTCCAGATGGCCTCATCAGCCCCCTCTCCCCACGCCACCAGCCAAGGCCCCCTTTAGCCCCGGGGAGCAGGGAACAGGAGGGCTGGGGGAAGGTCCCCTGTCCCGAAAGCACCAGCCCTCTATGATCCTTAATGAGGACACCCTTGGGGCTCACACTGAGACTCTGAGAAGCAAACTGGCTTCTCCAAGGCAGGCACCTGCCGGCAGAGGCCCCGCGGTGTGGGGTCCCCGGAGACAGGCGCTCCCCGGGGAAGGCAGAGGACAGTCCGTGTCCCCGGTGTGGAAGGGGCATCAGGCCACAGACAGAGGGGGCCGTGCCACCGAGCCCGTGGTCTCCCTCTGTCCTCGGCCACCAGCAGGTCACAAGCAGTGACTCTACAGTCACCCAGCCTCAGCCTTGCAAAGCGACACGGGAACGTGACTTGAGTCTGAATCTTTACATGAAGAGACTAAACGCCCTAAACTGCATACAGCATATCCCTGGTTTGCGAGTGTGATTCATTCTTTCCAGAAACACGCTTGGAACCCACAGCACTTGTGTCTCGGAGCGGATTTCAAGACCCATTGGCTCAGTGGTGATCAGAGGATGTTGGGCACCACGGACGGCTTGCTCATTTATCAAGTTAAAATGTATTAGGGATGTTTGCTCGTCTTGCAGAAGACTTACAGCACAAGGTGCTTGCCACCCAAGGTTTTACTGTATGTAAACTGTTTCTTTGGACTGAGCTTACTGGGTTGGGCTGAAGCTTCCCCCCTACTTGCTATACGGCAAACGGGGGACCCCCGAGGGACCCTGGAGAGGCTGTGTGGTGTGTGCAGATCTGACTGAGGTGGGAGCGAGTCTGTGACCTAAGGCCCAGACACCGACCCGGAGCAGGGCCAGCGGGGGCCCCCGCGCCAAAGGGCACGGGCCGGCCCAGCAGGCATGGCTGTGCGCGTGTCCCGGGGAGCAGTGGAGACGAGGACATGGGTTGGGGTTGTAGGGTTCTTCTCCCCTCTACCTACTTGGATTTGAGCTTGCTCAGTGCACAACACACTCTCCCAACTGGAATAGAAAAGGGGAAGAAAGAAACTCGAGGGAATCTACATGTTTAGGAGGAATGCATCCATCCTGGCCTTTGGGTTATGGTGAAATTATAGTAACACGGGTGTTATGGACTGAAATATGTCTCCCCAGAGCTCCTAGGATGAAGCCCTAATCCCAATGTCACTGTGTTGGAAGGCAGGGCCTCCAGGAGGAAGTCAAGGTCCGATGAGGTCATGAGGGTGGGGTCCTCATCCGAGAAGACTGGCGTCTTTAGCGGAAGATGAGAGATGTCAGGAGCACAGAGCAGGGGCCCTGGGAGGACATGGGAGCTGAGGGCTGGCCACCTGCCAGGAAGGGATCTATGGAGACTCACCCTGCAGGCACCTTGACTTTGGACTTACAGCCTCCAAAGCTGTGAGATACAGATTCCCTCTGTTTGAGCATCCTGTCTGTGGTATTTGGTTCTGGCATTCGGAACCGAGACAAAGGCTTTCCCAAAACTTCCTTCTACTGCTTTCTAAAACAAGATGGATGCTTCCTTTGGTGCCTGGTACTCAGCCTCACCCTCGAAAAGCACCCCACCTCAAGGTGGAGCCCCGAATACAGGTGTTAGTTTCCAGGCAGAAGAGCCACCTGCTCTGGATGGAAGAGGCCGGGGACAGAAGGGGACAGAACGGTGGCCCTGGAGGCAGGACGTTTGGGATTCTGACTGGACATGAGCAATCGATGTGCTCAGTAGACGCAACTCACAGCTAATCAGCACCGAACCTTCTGGAGGAAATGTGTGTGCCCTTCCACAGCGCGGTGGGGCCGAGCGGGGACCGGGGCTGGGGCTCCCTGCACACGTGTGGGGCCAGAAGCCAGTGAGTCACGGAAGGAAAGCTGGATAGTGTAGGAAAAAAGGCTTCAAAACCCCAAAGAGAACAGTTTTATCTTCTGTATCTGAGCAACCAGGAAGCTGAGTGTGCACACACACGCACACACACACTCCTGCTTCCTAACTTGTACTGGGAAGACAGCAAGCCCCCCAGTGAGGCTCAGGCGCAGGAGGGGGGGTTCCATCACATTTGTGAAGACGTGGCTGTTCCCACCCGTCCAGGGTTTCTCGGGACGTGAGCTGCGCCCATCCACCCTGCTCAGTGCCCGCGGAGAGCCTGCCGGCACCTGCAGACCTCCAATCCATAAAGGCCGGCCCGACAAGGACAGGGACGAGGAGGTGGGGTCACATCCGGAGGGAGAAGAAACCCAGACGTCTGGGGAGCAAATGGGCCTCATCTCCGAGACCGTTACGCCAAGAGCAGCAACAGGGAAGGAGAGAGGAGAGCTTCCCAGGGCTTTCCAGCAGGGCCAGAAGCAGCCGGGAGCTAAAGTGTGTTTGGGTCTGGGGCTACGGGGCCTGGCTGCTGGCAAGACGGGGAGGGCTGGGGGGGAGCTCAAACTAAAACACGGGGGAGCTATTTCCTCACTATCTTTAGTTAGTTTGCAGAGAATGTGTTAGATACCATCGTTTTCCACAGCATAGGCATGAAGGGCTCAGTGTAACTGCTGGATCACACAGCCATGTTGGGCAAATGTCTTGGCCTCTCTGAGCCTGAGTTTCATCTGTGAGACAGGCATGACAATGACACAGCACTGGCTCGGAAGATGAAGGGACAGTGCCCGTTACGGCCACTCTAGCACGTGGCCTCGTAGACGGGAGCACTCCTCGGATGTCAGCTCTTCTGCTGATGCCCTTTGCACAGATTTTCCTTCCCTCTTATGTTCGTTTTTGCTTCAGGTTTGCTAAGCAGCGTCTCCTGGCTCTGGGGAGGTGTTTGGTCTGAAGCCCAGGCAACGAACGAACAGCCCTCTGTCACTGAGGCTGTCGGGGGACATGTCACTGTCTCCCGGAGCTGCTTCCTGCCGGCCCTGCCACACGCTTCCCCAGGGTCCCCGGCACACGGGCCCCCTGTGAGGCCAGCTGTCCACACACGCTGTACAACATTCACCAGCTCTCGGAAAGGCCTCCCAAGTGGGCTTCACGGCAGAGGCTCCGCTCTGTAAATTCCGGAGCAGATCGAGAGAGCCCTTCTCCTTCAGCCAGGGGTCGGAGGCAGTGGAGGCAAACTCATGCGATGCTGTGAATCAGAGGCTCGCTCAGCCACAAGCACTCTGGATGCAGAAGCAGTCTCTTGGCTGCTCCAGCCCTGGGCCCATCTGCTACTCCATGGCCAAGTTCCAGAGCATGAGCGTGGAGGTGCCAAGTCAAAGGCAGCGTGCGTCCCCAGCCAACCCAAGGCCCTCTTCCCCCCGACTTTCTCTGTGGTGACCACCAGGCGGTAAGCAGGTGCACCTCTCCTTTATGCCTCGTCACATGTCTGGACTTCTGGGAGACCCTCGTCTTGCAAAGGAAAAGATTGAGGGCTGGGTCCAGTGCTAACGAAGAGGGCATTCAAGTGTCCACAGCTGTAAAATACTGAGCTCGGTTCCAAGAAGTTGTCTGTACCTTTGCCAGATGTGAATGGACTGGTGCCTAGATGATCGTTTCCTTTGGTAAGAGGAGGAGAGCCTTCTGGAATCCTGGAGTTCCATCTCCACAAGGAGCCGCAGACCTGGCGAAGGTCCAGTCTCTAAGTTGGCCGAAGACATCATTCAGGACCCTGGACAGTCACAGAGCTTCCTGGGCCAGCGCCGCTTCACACTGTCCATCTGGCCGCATCATGATAAATAAAGGAAGGGGGAAACTCAGGAGCAGATATTTGAAGTGCGTGCTCTCTCTCTCTCTCTCTCTCTCTCTCTCTCACTTCCCATCATGCACCTGTGTGACAGGCAAATGCTTCATGCTCATGCTGGAGTTGAACAGGAACACATTTCAAGCGGGCGAGAAGCATTACCCAGGATTAGCTCCAGGAAGGATTGGGTTTTGTAAAAATTCAGTCTTCCTGTCTCTCACCAGATTCCTAGAAAGCGCAGAGGACAGAGGGATCTCCCAGAAGTTTCCAGGGCACAAAGCCCAGGGAGCACATTCACCATGAATTTGTTAACTGCTCAGAGATCAAGGCCGGCGAGATGAACTGCATCAGTGATGGAATACCCAACAGCACCCTTAGACTTCGCTGCTCGCTCCGCTAGACTCGGACGTGGGGCTGGATGGTCCAGCCTGACCTTGCTGACTCACCCCGTCCACCTGTGCTGCTATATTGGGAACAAAGGCTCTCAGACCAGCGGCGGAAAGTTTCTGCAGGCGGTGATGCTCCCACCAGGTGTCAAGAGGTGCTCGTGGAAGAAATCCAAGAGCAAAGAAGACACTACGTGAGTTCAAGCTGTGCTGATTTGGAGTGACCCAGGGTCATTGCACCCGATCTCTCTGTGCCCTTTCCCTCCTTCCAGTTAATCTAACCTGGCTCTGACGTGCTTATAAGAAGCTCTTTCTTGAATGTCTGTGGTCTGGTAAGGAAATAGGGGACACGGTAGCCCCACGAACAGATGCATGTTTGGCCTGGGAGCCTTTTGCTGGCACAGTAAAATCTCTCCCTGAACAAGAAAATTGTTGAAAGAAAAAGGGTGGAGTGAGGATCACTGAGGTTCTAGATCACACCCCTCCCTGCAAAGGATGAGTAGCGTAACTCCTTTCTGAGTCCTCCCTGGGGAGTCCTCACCTGCCCGTGGCTCTCCTGTGGCTGCCTTGGATGACCGCACAGCAAGCAAATATCCTGGGCCAGGCCCTCAGAAGAAGGCCTTTCTAAAACAGTGATCTGGACATAGGGGTTTGGACCTTACAGCACAGACTTACCTACTCATTCTGGAAAGCCTCAACATTGTCAAAGCATACCAGGCCATACCAGACATGCCTCTGTACCCAGCACCAGCCATAAGAAGGCATTTTATAAATCTGTGAATGACCTTACAAGGTCTTTCCTTGGAGAGAAGCCAAAAGGACCACCGAAGTAAGAGTCTGGGCGTTATACTGACCTGGATCTGAAGTAAGACCATTGGGCGTTGATACCAAATGAAGTGTCTATGACTGTTCACAACCAAGACGTGCCTCCAAATTTGATTTCCAAAGAGAAGAAGTGCGTCCCGAGGACACATCTGTTCGTGGGGAACAAAGTTATATAGGTGACGATCTTGAAATAGAATTCCTTGTCCCCTGCCTCCAGTGGCACACAGAAACTAAACTCAGGTGGGTAAGGGAGCTAAATGGAAGGGAGACGTCATATAAGCCTAGGAATAAAATCCAGAGAAATACAAAACCAAATACTAATTACTGGGGAGGCCAGGCCTTGCTAATTAAATCATATAGTACAGAAACCAGGAAGGAAAGCAAGACGTATTTGGTTGCATGAAATTTTTTAAATTTCTGCATACTATGCATACAGTTGTGGCCAAAGATGTGGAAATAGCCGGAAACATATATAACAGGAAAATAATTGGTGCCTGAGATAGAAAATGTTCCTATAACTCAGTAGGAAAAAATCCATTCAACATAATAGGAAAAAAATAGACTAGGAATGATTCTTCCTAAAACCCATCGAACCTGGTCTTAAAACCTCAGCTGAAAACTAGCTAATGTGGCCTCCCATGCCCTCTAACATCCCCGACAAGGCCCATGGGGGGTGTCATCAAGAAGCCACCTACTGCGGCAAATGCCTTGGTGACCGTGGGAGTCCCATGAGCGGACGTCGTAGGAAACACAACGGCTTTACCCATCTTCCAGCATCCAGTATGTGTTTCTGTTTCGTGTAGACCTCAGGGAATGCAGTTACGTCTACCTTGGAATGACTCCTCTGGGTTTAAAGACAGTATCAGAGAGGATCCTGATGTTGTCGATGCTGACCGGCAGCTGAGATGGAAGCATCAGGAACGACTTCTCCCACCTGGCCCCGTGCTTCCAGAACACGCAGGAAGGCTCGGCACAGCACGGCCGAGTGACTGGATGCTCTCGTTCTGTGAACTGTGCATAAGACCACGTGCTGCTCGAATGTGAGAGACGTAGTCACTGCGACCCGCTCTCTACTTGGTCTCTCTCTGCTCCGTCAAGGCATGATCCGCTTTGCATGATGGAACCGTCATCAACAGATTCAATGGAACCTATTTTGTGGTCTGCCGTATCTATTTTTCAGGGAAACAAAACGACTCAGGATAGAGTTTTGATGCCTTGGACACTATTTTACATCCGGCTCGTTTCGCTCTCCTACCACCCATCCACTATTTCCATCTTTTAGATTCCTGAATGGCAAGCCCAAAGCTTCTGCAACACCCAAATCCAGCTGGAAAGTGAAAAATTAACTCTGTTTTCAAAATGTTGAATAGTTTTTGTGTGCCATGTGCTTATGGCTTGCAGCTATAAAGCTTGGGAAAGAAATAACTTGGACACAATAATGTCTATAGTGTATTCCAACTCTAAAATGTTAGAATTCATCCAACAATAGAAATTGGCTAAATAAATTATGTTACAACCATAAGATGGAATGCTATCTGGCCAGTTAATGTGCTGTGGGAGAACACGAAATGACAATGGGAAAATGCTCGTGATGTAGCAGGAGGGAAAGCAGATTATAAAGCATTATGTACTGCATAATAACAGTTTTGTTAAAAATGAAAATAACAACCATGATTGTGTGCACACACCCTCTGCTCCTGATAGAAAAGGCTGGAAGGACTGACATTAAAAACTCACTATGGTCACGTTTTAGTAGGGGGGACATGGGTATATTTTATTTTTCCTATAGTGCTTCTGTGTGTCTGAGACCTTACTTATGAACAAACACTGTTTTTCTAATCAGAAAAAAATAGGTATTTAAAACATTATAAAGTTGCCAAGATGCAGAATAAAAAAAGTGATTTTATTGCTCACAGAAACTGGCTGTAATAGCTAAGCTTTTTACAGTGGTAAGATACACAAAACATAAAGTTTATCATTTTAGCCACTTTAGGGTGCACGGTACAGTGGCACTGAGTACTTCCCCCCTCCTGTGCCGCCGTCACCACCATCGAGATCCAGAACTTTTTCGTGAACCTAACAGGGAATGCCATACACACTGAGTTCCCACCCCGCTGCACGGCTGTCCCCTAAAACCTACAAATCGGCTTTGTGTCTATGGATTTGCCTCTTCTGTATGTTTCATGTAGGTGGAATAATGGAGCACGTGGCCTCTGTGTCTGGCTTTGTTCCCTGAACACCAGGTTTTCAAGGTTCCTCTTTGTTATAACCTGTATCTGCATACATCTGCTTTTGTAGCCGGATGCTAGTCCCTGGTACAGCTACACTGCACTTGATTTATCTCTGCGTCCCCTGAGGACGTCTGAGTTGTTTCCACATTTTTACTACTGTATATAGTACTGCACCACACATTCACATACAATTTTTTGGTTGAACACCTATTTTCAACCATCTTGGATATATGTCTTGGAGTGGAAATGCTGGGTCCTGTGCTCATTCTATGTTGGACCCACTGCGGATCGTTTGAAGTGTTCTGCAGGGTGGTTCCATCACTTCCCATCCTGATCAGCAACGCACAGGGTTCTAATTTCTCCGCATTCTCACGTTTGTTTCCTATTGGTTATGATTATGATCACAGCTATCCTGGTGGGTGGGGAGGGGTAGTATCTCATTGTGGTTTTATTTGTGTTCCTTAAATGACTATTCATGTTCATAGCCTAGGCGTTAATTGGGCTTTTAGTCTTTTTACTGTTGCATTGTAAGTGTTCTTTGTATATACTGGATACCAGACCCTTTCCAGATATATGATTTGTACATTCCTCCTGATTCTTTGAGTTTTCTTTTCACTACGAATAGTGCCCTTTTGCAGGGAAGACTTTAATGTTGAGAAAGTCCGATGGATCTATTTCATGCTTTTGTTGCCCACGCTCTTGATGTCACATCTAAGAGATCGCTACCAAATCCAAGGTCATGGAGATTTACTCCTGTTTTCTTCTAAAAGTTTAACAATCTATCTTGACAATATTAAGTTTTCCAACCCATGAACACAAAATGTGTTTCTATTTATGTAGATTTTCTTTACTTTCTTTCAGCAATGTGGTATCTCTTAGATTCAGGTCTCTGTACCATTTTGAGTTAATTTTGTATATGATGTGAGGTAGGTGTCCAACTTCATTCTTTCGCATGTGATATCCAGTTGTTCCTGCACCAGTTTTTCAAAGGACTTTTCTTTCCCCATTGAACTATCTTGGAACTCTCTTTGAAAATCAATTGACCATATGTATGTTTCCCCCACCATACTCAAAATTCTACTCCATTGATCTGTATGTCTATACTTATCCCAGGGCCACACGGTTTTGATTACTGTAGCACTGCAGTGAATTTTGAGATAAAAAAAGTCTAAGTCCTCCAACTTTGTTCTTCTGTTTCAAGATGGAGTGGACTATTCTATGTCCCTTGAATTTTCTTATGAATGCATGTCCAGCTTTATTACTTTTACAAAAAGCCATTGGGATTTTGATACATATTAAAAGAAATCCATATATGGTTTTGGGGAGTACTACTATCTCAACGATACTGTCATCTACCACACGGACACAGGGTGTCTGTACATTTAGCTCCCTTCATTTTTTCAGCAATATTTTATAGTTTACATTGTACATGACTTGTATCTCCTCAGTCAAATTATTCCTAAACACTTTATTCTTTTTGATACTGTTGTAAATGGAATTAATTTCTTAATTTCTATGTTAGACAGTTCATTACCAATGTACAGAAATATAACTGATTATATCATCTATGAGTAGAGATGACTTTCCTTTTTCCTTTCCAATCTTGGCGCCTTTTTATTTCTTTTTTTGGCCTAACTGCTCTGGCTAGGTCTTCAAGTACAATAGTGAAAAGACAGTGAAAGTGCATTCTTGTTTCATTCAAGGGTGCTGTTAGCTGTGGATTTTTCATGAATGCTGTTCAGCAGGTTGAGGAAGTTTCCTTTATTTAGTTTAGCATTTGTTTGTTTTTACCTTGACAAGGCCCTGGATTTCATCAAATGCTTCTGTTTTTTTTAATCTGCATAGATTGAAATGATTATGTGGTTTCTTTTCTTTCTTCATTCTATCAACGTGAGGTATGACATCGATTGGTTTGGGTGTGTTGAACTACTCCTGATGCCTGGAGTGAATCCCGTGTGCTCACGGCACACAGTCCTACTGTGCTTCTGGCTTAGGTTTGCTCATGTATCGTTGAGGATTTCTGTGCTTTCTCCATAGGCATATTAGCGTGCATTTTTTTCTATTTTTATGTCTTTTTCCAACTTTGGTATCAGGGTGATGCTGGCCTATAGGGTAAGTTAGGAAGTATTCCTTTCTCTTCCATTTCTTGGAAGAGTTTTAAAAAGATTGGTACTATTTAGATGTCTGTTAGAATTCTAGTAATCATATGGTCCAAGGCATTTTTTGTGTGTTTGTTGGTATGTTTTTGGTTAATGATTCAAATAGTTAAGCTTTTATTTATTAATTAATTTATTTTTTGATACAGAGAGAAACAGAGCATGAGAGGGGAGGGGCAGAGAGAAGGAGATATAGAACCGGAAGCAGGCTCCAGGCTCTGAGCTGTTAGCAAAGAGCCTGACTCAGGGCTCGAACTCACGAACGTGAGATCTGACCTGAGCCGAAGTCGGAGGCTTAGCCGACTGAGCCACCCAGGTGCCCCTCAAATAATTAAGCTTTTAAAAGAAACATATTAAAACAAAAATTGAAGATTTTCCTTCAAATGTTCAATTCAGTCACTTTAAACTTTGGCCATGATGCTAAGCCCACGGGATTTCACCTTTGGATGACAACTCCCTCATTTAAACAAACAAATTCCTTCCAAGTATATTCATACTGACATTTACAATTAGTTCATAAGATCTTAGAAATGTAAGTTTTCTCTGACTTTTCATTGTATGTTCAAATCCTCTTCTGTCTGTGGACTTGTTTTAGGGTTAACGACTTATTTAGCACAAAAAAGACAAAATATAAATCACTTATAATGTCAAGCATTGAAGGTAAGTGAATAAAAATTTAATTCCAACTTTTAGAGGTTAGCAGCTAGAAGAAGGTCAAGGTCACACTCCAGACATCTCTTCATCCACTCATTATGGAACGTAGTGTTTCGTCTGTGGAATACCGTGAGTGCTACACTGAAATGCCCGTGCTGTTTGTAAGCCCATGCGAAGCCCGTATGTCCCCAGCCTCCAGAGCCCTCGACGCCCATCAGATCTCTTACCCACAAGAGCGCTCTCCACGGGGACCATCTACTAAAAGGCGTCTCAGCTTTGCCCCTCACGTCTGTTGTTGCTGTTGTTTTGTCATTGAAATTGCTGTTCGGCGACAGTGATTTTTACCCATCCCTCCCATGCAGTTCCTGATTTCAGAAAACTCTGTCTTAGAAAAATTCTTGGGCTCACACTTTTTTTTAGCTCAAATATAACAATTTTGCATATGTATCTTATACCTGTGGCTACAATGGAATTTATGGGAAACTGAGTTTCATCACAGAAGTCTAACTTCCTACAGAACTAACCATCCACTAGACACCTAGACAGTTGCTCAAAGAGAAAGCATGCATTCCATAAAGACAAAATGTAACCAAAGACACAATTCCCGTGTAATAAGCAAATGGGCTAGTACCTTTGAAGGCATGTGAGTTAACGAAGTGAGCTCCCAAAGGTCTACTTCCTAGATGTGGGGTCATGGCCAAACCACTTGAACATTCCCAGACTCTATTTCTCTATAAGACGGATATGACAGTAGTTCCTGCCATGTTGGATGGTTGAGAGGATTGAGTGAGAGTGTAAGGATGCAGGTCCGATCCGGCCCTCCCCACCGGGCCGTCCCAGCCTTCCCGGAGCCGGTCGCGGTGCACCGCAGCGGCAGAAACACGCCCAGCCCAGCGGCCATGGCAGGGGGCATTCCCCCCGCCGGCCGCAGGTCCGATCCAGCCTTCCCCTGTACTTAAAGGGGAAGGTGCCGGCTTCTCCTGAAAGGGCGCACATTAAGGAGGGACAGCTCTTGTGACACCCAATCCGGGGAGGACGTTGATACCTTTGACCTCTCTAGAGGTGGGCCTAGTCACGCCCCACGTGGGGCGTCCTGAGCCCACTCTGATTGGTCAGTGCTCCAGATGGTGTGATTGGTTCCCACAACTGCCAGTATTGATGGGGGGTAGGGATTGGATCACTGTATTTCCTGTAACTCCCCCTCCCAAAGATATAAAAGGCCCTGCCCTGCCGTTGTTGGTTGTTCAGGGCTCTCTCTCCCCACGCAGCCGGTGGGTCGGTGGGTCGGTTGGAGACGGTGAGCCCGAGCTTAAGCTTGTAATAAAGGCCCTTTGCTTTTGCAGGCGTGACTCGGTCTCCCTAGCAGCCTCTGGTGTTTGTTTTGGGGTGATTTGGGGCGATTTTAAAAACTTGGGCACAACAAGGGAAACCAGATAAATCCATTAGCACTACCCATAGCAGGTGGTGACTAGTCAACAAGTGATAACCAGTTCGAAGTGGCTTCGCCACAAGCAACAGCAAGAACCTCAATCAACATCCCGTAGTTTTCTGCATATCGGATCCTCGGTCAAGGTAAGCCAGTCGGCTCTACCGCCTTCCTTCATGCGGAGCTTCTTGGCCAGTGTACTCAGTTAATTCATTCGTTAAACAAAGGTCCAGAAAATAAATGCCAGGCAGGTGCTAGCCCAAGTACTGGTGAGGGAATAGTCCCAGGTCTCTGACCTAGTTGTTTACAGCAGGGGCAGCAAACTGACTCCGTTATTGGCCAGATAGTAAATATTTTAGGATTTGTGCGCCATACACCTCTGTTAGAACTATTCCTTTTCTCATTGGTCTGCAAGAGCAGCCATGTATCAGAATGAATGGGCATGGCCGTGTGCCAATACAACTTTGTTTACAAAAACAGGCAGTGAACAGTATTTGGCTCGAAGTATATGATTTAGAGACTTTCAGTAGACAGTCTGACAAAGACAGTTAAGTAAATCTAGTAAAGTATGGGAAATACTCTGACGATCTCAAAGAAGGTCAAGGAGGTATTCCCAGAGGAAGCAGTACTTGGTCTAATATCAAGTGGCTGCATAGGAGGCAGCCAGGCAAGGAGGGAGAGAATGGTGTTCCAGGCAGAAGGATGGTGTGTGCAGGGCTGGGAGAAGAGAAATCAGGAGACAAAGACATAGAAACAGAGACGGATGGACAGAGGCAGAGATAGAGGACCATCTCAGATGGAGCAGGAGCTACACAACCTGAGCAGGGCTGGAGTGCTGGGCCACTGGGCAGCGGAGCAAGAGAAGAAGCTGTAGAGGGGCGAGGCCTGGGCTGTGAAGGGTTCCGGCATCAGGGCTACAAGTCTGGGCTTTCCCTCAAGACAGTGGGATGTCCACGAAGGCGTGAGATGGAGAAGAGCAAGATGGCTCTGTATCTGTGGCTGCTGCATGAGAAGAGGTGGGGCGCGCCCAGCAGGGAGGAGGGGACCTCTGGCAGCAGCTCCAGATGGGCAGGGAGAGCGGGTGGACAATGACAAGAAAGAGTGTGGAAAAATTTTTTTATATATATTATATAATTATATGTAGTATACACTACATAATTTTGTTAATATGTAATACATTATATCTATTATATGTGCGTGTGTATATATTAGGGAGAGAGAGCATGTGCGAGCAGGGGAGAAGGGCAGAGGGACAGGGAGAGAGAACCTCAAGCAGGCTTCTCCGCGCTGGACGTGGAACTCTATCCCATAATCCTAGGGTCATGACATGAGCCGAAATCAAGAATTAAATGCTTGGTGACTGAGCCCCCCGGGCCACTGCAGCGTTAAATATTTTAACAGATTAACTGGAAGGCAGATGTAAGAGGGGCTCCAGGAGACCACCTCTGCTAAGGGTGTGCCTGCCCTTCTGGGTTGTCCTTGAGGCCTGCTTCATCCTGGAGCCTTCTCCACCCGCTCTCCCGGAGGGATGGACGCTTATCTGGACTCGTCACCCCTCCCCACCCGGTGCACGTCTCTGGTGAGAGCCACATGGGGCTGGCGTCCCTCCATCTGCAGCCATTCTCGGGGCCAGACCCCTTCATGATGGACCCCAATAAACACGTGCCTCTAGTACCCCAACTTCTAAGCATCCCGAACATGTAAGTGAGAACTAAAAAGAGATCAATTAAAAGAAAGGCTAAATATTCAGGGAAGCTGACTTCGTTCTCAACAGAAGAATAGTTTCTGACAGTGAGATAATTGTATGCCATCATCTTTCAGTTTTTCAGGATCATGGACTAAAAAAAAAAATCACTTCACACTCATTAAGGATAAGAAAATAGATTTGCAAGATTAGCACCCTCTCCTTTCAGATGCACAATTCCCATGTTCATTGTTGGCCAACACAACGGTCCATGCCCAAGAAAGGCTAAACGGTTCGCTCTACCTGACATTTTGAGCTCATGCATCTGAGTGCGAGCGCCAGGTGCCAGGGCACGCACATTGTTCGGCCACTTGGAAACAGACCCGCCTGTCCCCTCGTCAGTCGGTCACCCCAGGAGGCATCTTGGCACTGAGGTGGGCCCATGCTACAGTGCCCTTCAGCCTTTCCATGGCATCTGGAAAGTGGGGACGTGGACGTAGGGATGTGAAGAAGACAGAGGACTGAAAAGCAGAGAGTCACACTTGGCTTGAAAATAGTCCAGGGGTGCTGGGCCCTCACGCGTAATAAGTAGACACTCAGGAAAACCGATATAGACGGCGGCGTGGAGACCGACATGAGGAACGAGGCAACATTCTAGCACAGGAAACCGGCTTTTCTCCAAACCATCAAAACCTGACCATGTTCTCACATATACGGTAACCTCTTCTCTTCACTCTACTATTACCCTACACTTTAGACCAAATGTAATTCTTAGCTCAGGAGAGCTTAGTAACTCATACGTGCTCGGAAACTAATGTTCGAGGGAGAAACACACCGGAAGTGGCTGCGGCTGTTGAAATTCTACGTATAAAGAGCTATTAGTGCATCAAACCTGCCCTAACATTTCATTCTTTCACTGGAACCCAGGCTGGATTCTGACAGCAAGAGTCAATTATGAGATTTTATTTTCACGGAGGCCCATTTCTGTTGCATGACATTAATCCATGGCTAAACAAATACAGCATCACCAGGAAATAAATCCAAATTTGAAGTCTAAAAGGGCACTCCTATTTCTTGAATATTCTGTATGTCAACTTTTTGATGGAAAAAATAATACAGAGCAGTGACTGTACACATAGGTCTCTACCGGGTGTCTGTGCCGTGTGTCCCCGAGTCTCATTTGTTGGATCCTCATGTTTTCTGTTCCAGAGTGTCTCGTGACATTTATTACATCCTCCTAAAACTTCAGCTCGTGAAGGCGTTGGAAAGGTTACCAGTTCCTGGTTATGTTTTTAAAAGGGTGTAAGTTAATATATATGTTCTCCAATAAAAGATGATCTTTCATGTGCATTTGTTTCTGAAATTGAGGCTTATCTGTTCCTGTTCTCCAGGAGCCATTGTTCAGTCTCACAGGGTGTTTCCTAAACTTCCTTTACAGCAGGGTGCCCCCTGCACACCTGTAATGAGGGCAGCTTTGTTCCTACCTTTGTGTTTGGACAGGGCACAGCGGCGCGGCTCAGACAGCCCTGGGCTCTCCGGAGACTCTCTTCTGAAGCCACAGCACAAAGGCCCTGCCATGGAGAAAGACAGAAGGTCATAAAAATTAGTGCCTTAACGCCCTTAGTTAAAAATATAAAAGAAATCATTTATCTTCTCTTAAAGTTTTATGGTACTAGTCCGCCTGTTCTAAAAAAAGAGAACTCTAACATTGAGCTTTGCGGCAACTAGGAAATGTCGCTATTTATTTTCTATTTTGTGATTCTGGTAAGATGATATTTTTACAGACTGGTCATTTCAATTTTAATTGTTGGTGAGATTTTTTTTTTCTCAATGTGGAGGATGATGACCATCTGTCCTCTGGTTTCACTGAAAATGGATCAAGAGAAGAAGGGCTTCATTTCTGCAGGCTGGCTTTCTTCTAAAAAGGGAACGTTCTCCAAAGTTTCGCTCTGCCATTTGGGCAAGAGAAGGCAGGGAAGTGCTGGCAGACACTGGGCAGGGGCCCGGCAGGCTCTGCTGGTGAGCAGGTCGACCAGCAGGCCCAGACTAGGAAACTGGCAAGAATGGAAATACCCAGGAGAGCTGAGGGTCCAAGAGAGGCGCAGGGCGGGGGGTAAGGGCGCCGGTGGTGGGGTGAGGGCGCAGGG
>PJEM01016499.1:0-25534 GCA_004023845.1 Helogale parvula | reverse complement strand
GGGGGGGAGAAGAGGGGAGGCTGGGTGTGGGCCTGCTGTGTGCTGGGCACTGTGCCAGCCTGGTGCCCTCAGCACCTCTGCCTCCTGCGGACGGAGGCCCAGAGAGGGTTAGCGCCCGCGTCACGCTGCACAGCTGGCCCAGGGGCGCAGGGGTGAGCAGCGGGCAGCGGGCCCGGCCTCTGCACCAGCAGAGCAGAGAGAGCACTCTGGAGGTCCCCCTGGGGCCGGAGGCAGGAGAAGGCAAGCAGGAAAGGAGCGCCAGTCCGGGGCGGAAGGGGGCGCTCACCAGAACACGCGGTCTTTGGTCACGCGCTCCTGCACCAGGGTCCACTTCTTCCCCAGGTCGGACGACACGTACAGCTTTAGGGCAGAGAAGAGGAACAGAGGTCCCGTCAGGCTGCGAGGAACGAGCCTCCTCTGGGTCGGGGGCCTCTGCCCTGGACCACGGACGCCCCATGGAGGTCGGGGGGGCCCCGCCCAGCCCGGCAGGCCCTGCGCTCATGTGGGGGCACCCACCGGCCCCCGAGAAGCCGAGGGTCAGGCCCAGGGGCTCCGCGAAGAGCTGTCCTCACCCCGGACCAGCTGGTAGGAACCAAGAGGCCCCGGCCAGGCAGCGGTCGGAGGCGAGGCCGAGGAAGGTCCGGGAGGGGCCTGGCGGCAGCAGGAGGCACACCAGGACACTTGCAGGAGAAGGGAGCAGGGTCTGCCAAGGGCCCGCGGCGGGAATAAGGGTCCGTGCAGGAGGCAACCGCGGGTCCCTCCGTGCAGGCCACTGGGGACAAGGGCCTGTGCTCACAAGGGCCCCGCACTTGGGTTTCATGCTCTGTGCTCACCTGCTTGAACTTCCTAACATATAACTTTGACCCTGAGTTTTGCAAGCGCAGCAGAGCCCTGGCTCCCTCGAGGTCCCGCCTCCTCCTGGGACAGACCCTGGGAGGCGAGGCGGGGGGCGGGGGGTGTGTGTGTCCGAGTCCGTGCCCCGCGTGTGCTCAGCCCTGAGGCAGAGCCCCGGGAGCCTGGGAGCGTCCGCACTCGCTCTGCGGTGTCCCCAGGCGCGTGCAGTGGGATGTCAAATAGCTCATAAAAAGCTCTGACATGCCAGCCCCCCTTCCCTCTGACAACCACCCTGGGGGGAGAAAGCACAGTGTAGGGAGGGGTCCGTGGCCCCCGTGACAGTGCTGCCTGGTGACAGGTGGCAGGTGCCTGAACGAACCCACCAAGCCAGCCTGAGAGAGAAGCAGAAGGAAGGAAGGTCGTCCTGATTTTTAAACATTTTCCATGTTGTACCAGACTCCGCAGAGCCCACCCTGCCCTGGCTGGTAAGATGAGGCGCTTGGGCGGGTCCTGTCTGTCCCTCCCCCCTTCTCCCGCCAGCTCTGCCCACGCCAGCCCCACTCCTGGCTCTGGGGTGAGAATAAACGCTAACCCACGCTGGGCCGCGGCTACAATCAAGGTCCCAGGTACATTTTCGTTTGTGATTTTTCCAAGTCTTCCTGGCCAGCCTCCCCTGCCGGCAGGCAGGGTTCATGGGAACGCTAAAAGCATCCATGCTTCACCTGAGAGGGGGGTGGGGCAGGGGGTTGTTTTACCCCCTCTGGGCTAGGGGTGGCGGCGCGCCCCAGAGCATGGCCCCTGTGTTGTCACCCACCCGGCACCGGGGACCCTGGCATGTCCCCCCCATGCCCCTCAGTCCCCTCCATCTCCACCTGGGCCTCCTTGCCCTCTGGCTTCTAGACTCCCTGCCTCTGAGGCCACAGATTCGAGCCCCATGTTCTGGACCTTTCCACCACCCCTGGCCAACCCCCCTTGTGGCTCCTCCTTTTCTGCAGCCTCTTGATGGGACAGTCTGTGATCCCCGTGACGACAGCGAGCGTGGTCCCCTTTCTTAACAAACGTGCGGGTTTTCTCTGTGAAGCCCCTGCCGTCACCGGCTTGAAGAAAACGCCCACGGCTGCGACACTGGCCCCCGGACGAGGCTGAGTGCCTGTGAGCCCCCTCGGAGGGCAGGGCCCCCGGGCCAGGCGGACGGAGGGCTACACACAGGCGGGCAGCTCCTCGCTCCCCTCTGGGGCTCCCTCGGTGGCATGTGGGCGACCCCCACCCCTGTATCCTCACGCGGTCGTCCCCCTGTGCCCGTCTGTGTCCTGATGCCCCTTCTTCTAAGAACACCGGCCACACTGGATCAGGTCCCGCCCAGATGACCCATTTTAGCCTAAGTACCCCTTTAAATGCCCTGTCTCCAAATGAGATCCCATGGGGGGGGGCTAGGGTGAGGACCCCACCCAGCCCATCACGGAAGCCGGCTCTCAACCACCTGGACCTATGGGCCCCCTGTGGCACCTCTGGGAGCTTCTCCGGGTCCTCAGCCTCCCACTCGCCGAGAGAACTCCCGCCCCTGAAGCCCAGGGTGATTTTCTTCGTCTCCCCCTGGTCCTGGCAGCTCTGCCCCCTTCCTTCCCCGCTAAAGCGTGTGCCGCTGGCTGGCACGCACCCGGCCTCGTGCGCCTCCCTCCCTGCGCCCAGGACGCACTCATCCCCACTGGGTGCGCTGAGTGAACGGATGGATTCGACTCTGGGCCAGGGGCTGCCAAACTTCTCCGGAGCGTTTTCAGTAAGTACCTCTGGGTTTTCAGGCTGTGGGTCCCTGACGTCCCCGTGGCAACGACTCAGCGCTGCCTCTGGGGCGGGAGAGCCGCCCGAGACAAGGTGTGAGCGGACAGGTGGCCTGCGTTCCAAGACTTGATGGACAAAAACAGGTGCCAGGCCGCGTCTGCTGACGCCTGCTCCACGGTCCGTGCTATGAAATCGTCACATTAATATTTAGAGAAAAGGGCTCTTTGGAGCATTTTCATCCCTGGAACATGAGATTCAGGAGCACAAGGGGCTCATCCTCTGGAGTTCTGCCGGGCACGTACGCACAGGCGCTCAACGAACACCAGCGGATCAAGGGGCTGGCTGCACCGAACTCCCGGTGGGGCCTCCGCGGGAGAGCCTGGCTGCAGGCGTGGCCTTCACGGAGCCGCGGGCGCCGAGCCGAGAGCTTGTCCAGCGCCACGCGTGTAACACGCACGCACACGTCACATGGGAAGCCCTGGCCCCTTCGCTGATGAGAGATCAGAAGCTCAGAGCGGCGAGTGCGCCGTCCAGGTCCGGCCGTGTCTGCTTCCAGAGGCGGCTCGTGTCTTGCGGGCCTGCGTGGAGTTCTGCAGTGGCCGAGGTGTCCCCCGGGAAGGAGGACGGGCCACCGCAGGCCCTGAGTGAGCAGCCCCTTCACCTCAGGTCTCAGTTTCCGCATCTGCGAATCGGGAGAGACCGGCTCCTCCCCTCAGCGGTGCGCGGCCATCAGCGTCCGGGAGCCCGGGAGTCAGACCTCTGCGTCAGCGGACGGCCTGCCCCAGGAGGTGATGGAGCCTTTTCAGTTTGCTCCCGTGGGAGGGGACTTCAGAAGGAGCCATCAGCAGCTGCGGACGGAACATTTCCGCTCAATACAAGACAAACACCAGTAAATACACAGACACAAACACACCAGGGACTTCCTGATTGTTCCAGTAAGCCCTGCACGCTGGTGTCCCCGGGGAACGGCCGATTTGCTCCGGGTCGCTCGTCCCAGCAGGGAGCAGGGGGGGCTGGCCAGGACACACACGCTGCCCTGACATCAACACGAGGGGCTCGGAGTCAGAGCCTGGGAGGGGTGAAGGCGGGCGAGCAGGACGAGCTTGGGGAAGGCCGGGCGCCTCGTGGCACACGGGCTGGAAACTGGGAATCCAACCTGCTCGGACTCCCTTGCAGCTAGAGCTCTGGGGCACGGAAGCACTTGTGGGACAATGTGAGGGTGAACGTGGCCTGGGGGCATTGTCTGCCACCTGGGGCACGCTGCCAGCCGGCAAGGCCGCAGGGACTTGCTGCAGCGCCTGTTCTCAGCTGCGGGGGGTGCAGATGGCTGTGATGGAGTCCGCAGCTGGTTCCACACTCCGCCGCCCGTCACTGGCTCTGCGGGTGCCACGGAGCTGGCCGGCGGCAGCAGTGACGATTCCAGATGCGTGGGTCTCCACATCGGCTGTGTGTCCTCGACCTTGGTGAGTCCAGTAGGGCTCCCGGTGCCCCCACCGTGGCTTCCTGGCACGTGAGGCCGGGGCTCCCTGGGTGGGATAGCTCTATGGCTCCCGGGAGATCCTTGGGGGGTCCAGCCTGGACCCCTCCACGCCACCCAACCGTTTAGAGAGTGCCCCGTTCTCCACGCCAAAGTCTTCTTCTGCTAAAACCCCCGCCCTGAGCCGCGTCCGACACGCAGGGTCGGAGCACACAGCAACACTCACTGACGCGAAAGATTCTCGCTGCTCACGACATAGTTCCTGCCTCAGAGAAGCCCGATTTCTGCCCAATTCTGAAATCTGAGGTCAGGGAGGGAGTGGGACGTTGGGGCCTGGAGCCCCTGCAGGACTGTGAACCTGGGGGGGGGGGGCTCCTGCCTGCCCCTCCCCCGCTGTGCTCAGCGCCGACAAATGCAAACCCGGTTCTATGCGGCTGGGGGGTGGAGGGCGTTCAGTTCTCTTCTAACGGCTTGTGGGGTCATCTCTGTCCTGGTGACATTGTATCCAGACATGAACGTACCTCGGGATCCGTTCGTTCCCTGCGCCTCGCTGCAGACCCCTCCTCCACCAGGAAGGCTTCCCTGATTGGTCATCTAAGGAGTCTTTTCTTCCCTGCTAAGGCTCTAGAAGGCAGTCCCGGCTCAGATTCATTTCTCTCAGCGCTGGGAACCAGGAGGTTCTTGATGGAGACAGAATAAAACCTAACAGCGGGTCGATCGTGTTAGAGGGTAAGTGTCCCGGGTAAGCAGGTCCTGGGGACAAGCACAGGGACCCAGGAAGGTCAGTTTGGTGCCAGCGGTGCCGGAGAGCGTGAGAAGGGGCTGCCCGGCCCTCACGTCCGGAGATCCCAGGCTCCCAGTGCAGTTGGTTGAGGCTTGAGAGAAAAGCCACTGCATCAGGCCCTCGCCCAGGAAGGCTCCGGTTAGGTAACCCAGACCGCGTGGAGGTCAATGTGCCGGCGAAGGGGGGCAGTGAAGGCAGTGGGGCATGGCGGTCAGAGGGTGCAGGACACTGTGTGCTGGAGGACCCTGGAGGGAGCGTCTGGCTCTGTGTCCGTCTGCAAGTCCTTGAGGACAGAACACCAGCCTTGTGGACGCCGACTTTGGCCCGTGGTGTGTGGGGAGGTGACATATTCCAGGTCAAAGGAGACATGCTAACACTACTGTGGCGGTTTTCCTGCCCCCCCCCCCCGGGGTCTCTGCCCTCCACCAGAACAGCATGACCCCAGGTGACCTCAGGTCCCTGAATTAGAGACGTGCAGACATCTGAGTGTCCCCACTAGCCAGGAGCCATGTCTAGCCAATCCCAGCAGAGCCTGGCAGAACCCTGGCCTCCCCCCCGGGAACAAACCAATAATGCTGTCGCTGTGCGCCTATGAGGTGGGGATGCTTGTTACTCAGCACGGCACCAGCGGGTGCCTGCCTGCTACACCGGGTCTGTTAGAATCAAGGGTCAGTGTTGTGCGGCTGCACCGCCCTCCTTCTTGGAAGTTAGAGAGCTTCGAAAACCATAAAAACCTTTAAAAAAAGTCACCCAAGGCCCTATTGTCATTGTCATTAATTTCCTCAAATCCCTCATTCCTTTTATAACCACCCCTAAGCCATTTTTTCCCTCCTCTTCTTCTTTCCTTAGAGTCGCAAAAAAGAACCATGGAAAATAACCAAGATTTCAGCTCCATTAATTTTTCAGGGCACCATAAATTAAAGAGCAATTGCAATGCAGTCAATTTCTGCAGGAAAATAAGTCTCCGTGGTTGTGCGTTAGTCTAATTACATGGAGGGTAGGTAGCGCTGGCCCAAAGGAGGGTGCCGGGAGCAGGAGGCAGCCCATGAGGCCAGGGCATTCTGGGACGCTGGGAGGTGAGGACCAGACCTGGGCAAGGAGGCCAGGTCCTCTAGAGAGCCACGGCTCAGACCAGCCGGAAGTCTTCATGCAGAGGCCCGTGACGTGGGTCATCCCTCGTGGAAGAAGTCCGTCCTTCACTCACGGATTGATCCAACCAACGGGCCTCGTCTATCCATCCGCCTCATCAATGACCCCCAACCCCACCCATCTCCCACCCACCCATCCATCCACATTTCAACATCCATCCATCTGTCCAATGTTGTCAGCCAGGAGCTTGAGATAAAATGGTGTAAAAACCAGGAATGGCTTCTGCCCTCAAGGAGCTCACCCAGACAGTAATGGAAGAATATCACAGACAGGCAGATGCACCGCACTCAGCCCTGGGAAAGGGGAGCACTGGGGCCTGGAGGCGGGTGGAGCCGGGGGCCCACGCAGGCCTGGGGGCTGCAGAATGGACAGGTTCTGGAATGGACGGCTCTGCCCTTCTCCACTCTCCTCTGCCTGGGGCTGGCCTGTGTGGGTGGCGTCCACTGCCCTGGCTGAGTCCCCGGTCCTAGGCCTGGCCTCCCTCCGGGCTCCTGCTGGAGACTCTGGGGGCCTCCCCTCTGCGCTGAAAGGCTGAAAATCCCCACCCCTGTGAACGGGACCTTATAGGGCAAAGAAGGACGGAGCAGTTGTGATGCACTGAGGATCTTCAAGTGGGAAGATTCTCCTGGCTTACCCGGGTGGGGCAGGGGGCGATTTCTCAGATCTCTCCCCCTGCCCCACCCCTATGGAAACAGAGCAAACAGAGAGAGGAAGGTGCTGCCTTCGAAGGCGAGCATTTCCGTCACAAGGCACCAAATGCCAGAAGGTGGAAGCGGCCGGGCTCCCCCCCCCCCCGAGCCTCCAGAGGGAGCGAGGCCCTGCAGACAGCTTGGCCCAGGGACCCCGACCTCGGGCCTCCGGGAGACCACGCTCCTGCTGTAAGCCAGCAGGTCTGGGAGCCTCAGCCTTTGCTGCTCCACGGCTCCAGGGCTCTGGCCCTGCCCGGGGCCCTCCTGCCTGGGGTCCCTTCCCTGCTGCCCCTGCCCTGAGTCTCTCCTACCCCCTGGGGCCGGAAAGAGGCCTCCACTCTATTCCCCTTGATCATCCCGGGGAGGGGCCCTTGGGTCCCTGTGGGCACAGCCCCTGAGGAGAGGACCCGGAGAAGGACGCCCCCCTCTCTCAGTGACGGTGGACACGCACCCCAGGCTGGCAGACGACCTGGCAAGGCCCTGCGTGGGAGGGTGTGTGGCTGGCACGCGCAGACGGGAGGCAGAGAGGAGTAACTCTGATGACTACCGACCGTTCTCCATCTGCCCACGCTCTTGCCTGAGCCCAGCGCACCTTCCACCTCGCCCATGTGGTTCCCGCACAGGCAGCTGACCCGGGCGGGCGAGGGGGGGCACCCAGACCTCCCAGACCTCGGGGAGCAGGGCTCCTGGGGCCCCGTGGGGAGAAGGCTGCCGCGGCCATGGCCCAGCGGCGCTCCAGCCGGCCGCTCACCTTGCTCTCCTTGCTGTAGGCCAGCACCTTGTCCTCCTCCTTGGGGTGGAAAATCAGAGTCTCCACCGAGAAGGGGATGAGCTGCTTCTGGAAGGTGGCGCCCTCGTCTGTGCTGAGGAACAGGCTCTGGTCGCGGTCGCTGAGGGACGAGCTCACCAGGACGATCTGGAACACAAAGCCGGGACGGCGTGAGGCCTGCCCGCTGCGCGCCGCGGGCCACAGCCATCCGGCCGCCCGCCCCTGCCCCCTTGTGGGGGCCGGTCACTCGTTGGCTCAGCCATTCGCCGGCCCGGGGTGCCGGGCGGGCATCGCGCAGACGGGGAGGCCCCGACTACGAGCTGGGGGTCCTGGGGGAACCGGTTCGTTCCGCGGGGACAGCAGGAGCCAACAGGTCAACCGTCATGTGGGAAGTGCGGTTTCCAGGCTGACCGGCGCCCCAAGGAGACAGTGCAGGTCGGGGGGCGCAGAGATGCAGAGAGCGGGGCCAGGTCGGGGGTGGCCCAGGGCGCCGTGCGCCGGGGCGCGGGCCTCGGAGGGGAGGTGGCCGAGGGGAGACGGGCCTGGCAACGTGGCCTCACGCCGGGCGCCAATGAGAGGGCCCCGCAGGGGTCGATGGTACCCCCGGCGCAGAGGTGCCCACGTCCTGCCCTCCTCACTCACAGCAGGGTCTTCACAGATACGATCGAGTGAACCATCTCAGGGTGAGATCGCCGTGGAGACCGACCGACGCAAGGCACCATGGAGCGGCAGCCTCCTCGCCCCCCACCCCCCTGCGGCAGGCCGCTGTGGCTGGGGGTCCCACGGAGCCTCTTTGGTCAGCCGGCTGGGGGCTGGGAAGGTGACGTGGGCACCTGGCCCTGGGAGCTGAGGCCCCCCGCCCCCCAGCAGATGCAGTCCCCACAGAGAAGCCGGGGGCTTCCACCCTCAGACCTCCCAGAAACTTCTGGGCTCCTCACAACCCCAAGGAGACTGTGAGCTCCGCGGCGGGGCCCCTCCTGGACCAGCCTCCCTCCGTGCATCCTGCTTGTGCCCTGGCCACGGCCGGGGTGGCCCCCCACGTGCGATCGTCACACCTGTCCCCTATGTCCCTGTCGCCCCCGGGCCCAACCGAGACCTCTTCCCCGTGTCCCGGTCTGTGGGGCTCTCTGCTGTCCCCCTCCCTGCCCCACCCCTGCAGGGCCTGGGGACTCCGCACACTTGTCGGGCGACTGAATGACTGAATGACCAGACGCCACGGGCCGGTGGAGGACGGGCCAGGGCCCAGTTCAGATCCCACACCTTTGTGGCCTCCATCAAGCAAGCTGGGTTGCCGTTCTCGGCCTCATTTTCCTTGTCTGCAAAATGGGGGAAACGCTATGGGTCCAGGCCGGCCTGCAGCGAAAGGCTCGCACAAGTGTGTCCAGGCCGTCCTCATTCGAGCTCCGTGGGCCGTGGTCACCTCTGCTTGGCTGATAGGGAAACTGAGGCACGGGGGGGCGGGGTGCTGGCAAGGGGCGGGGCTGCCTGGCCCAGATGACCCGGCTTCCCCGGGGGAGGCCCCCCACACCCCAGCCTCCCTCCAGAGGGTGATGACGCTCGGGGGTAAGTCAATAGGCTGCACAAGGGGCCCCTGTCTTTACAAACGAGAATCCGATGGCTCTTTCCAGGGGACCCTGAGGAGCTCCGCGAGTGTGGGAGCTGGTCCCCGGGGCCATGGAGCCCACCGCCCCCGGGGAACGGAGGCTCTGAAGGAGGAGGGCAGGGCACGCCCGGAGCCAGTCCCTCGGAGGCCGCGCTCCTGGAAGGTGGGGCAGGCTGGGTCGGAGGCGTCCCTCCCGGGGTGGTTCCGGCAGGGGGAGCTGAGGGGGGGGCTGGGGGGTCACCACCACGTGGACTGTTTCCAGGCCACATTCAGTGACAAGGGAGCGCGGCCCCGGGGACGCAGCAGAGTAGACAATTCCTCTGGACCCCACACGGGCCGGACGGCGAGCAAGCGCGTGGTGCTCTGCCCGTGGCAACTGGAGAAGCTGAGCATGGCTACCTCGGGGGACGCACAGGAGTAAGAACGGGATCATCATCCAGCAGCAAGAAAACGGGGCGACACGAACGGGACTTGAGGGCGCGTGCGCCGTGAGGTAAGCCAGAGAGAGACCTCCCGACACGCTGTGACCTCGCTTACAGGTGGGATCTTAACAACGAAAACACGGGCCGCCCGGGGGGCTCGGTTCATGAAGCGTCTGGTTTCGGCTCAGGCCAGGATCTTAGGTTCCTGAGTTCAAGCCCCGAGTCGGGCTCTGTGCCCACAGCTCAGAGCCTGGAGCCTGCTTCCGACTCTGTGTCTCTCTCCCCCCCCGCCAAGATAAAAACATTAAAAAAAAAAAAACCCAAAACCCTCAAAATAGTGACAACACCTGAAAACAGAACCTGAGCTCACAGATGCAGAGAACCGACGGGCGGTGCAGGGCTGGGGGTGGGCGAGGGGCCGGACGGCACGGACCCCCGTGATGAAGCGTGCCCAGCACGGGGCCGGCGCGCAGTGATGACTGACGGTGTGTCACAGGACAACGTTGCAACTATGCGTGGGGACAGGTGACAGCCAGGCGTCCCGGGGTGACCGTTTCACACCACACACAAGTGCCATCACTCACCTGAAACCACGGTGGCGTTCTATGTCCCTTATACCTCAGTAAATAAAAGAAACGAACGGAAGAAAACACAGGAGACCGAAACAGTGGTTGCTTTTAAGTGGTGGAGTTAAAAAGAATTTTTCTTATTTTAAATAAACGTGTTGGTGTAGAATCGTTTTAAATTCGTCGAGAGGTTGCAGAGAGAGCACAGAAGGTCCGGTCAGCCCCCGCTCTGTGTCTCCATCTGTACCAGACGTTTGTCTCAGCCCAGGGGCCCGCGTCCGCACACACGCGGCATCGGAACGACACGCCGCCATCTACCGACTTCCCCCCACGAACGGCGTTTCCGGTCCAGGACCCACAAGACGTTCAGTCCTCGGGTCTCCTTGAGTTCCTTTGGGCCCCGATTTTCTCAGACTTTCTCCTGGTTTTTCACGACCTTGATAGGTTTTTTTTTTAATGTTTTTTATTTATTTTTGAGAGAGAGAGAGAGAGAGAGAGAGACAGCACGAGCAGGGGAGGGTCAGAGAGAGAAGAGACACAGAGTCCAAAGCAGGCTCCAGGCTCTGAGCTAGCTGTCAGGACAGAGCCCAACGCGGGGCTTGAACCCACGACCCGTGAGATCATGACCTGAGCCGAAGTCAGACGCTTAACCGACTGAGCCACCCAGGCGCCCCACGACCTTGACAGTTTGGAGGAGTCGGGTTCTCCGCAGGCTGCCTCTCAGATCTCGGCTTGTCTGCAGTTTCCTCACGGTGACCCTGGGGTCACAGGTCTCTGGGACGAAGGGCACGGAGGTGAGGACCGCCCTAACGCAGCGGGTCCAGAGCGCACGCCGTCGAGGGGACCTCTGGCCGCCCTGCTGGGCTCGCTGACCGCGTGGCCACTACTGACTGCAACTCATTTTCTCATCGCGTCCACGCCGTCCCTTTGGAGGACGTCCCCAGGCACAGCCCGCGTCTGCCCAGGGAGGGCGGCCCCCTCCGTGAGGGCAGAGGAGTTGTGTGCATTCCGGAGAATTCTTCTGCTGGGAGAAGGGTCTCTTCTCCCCCTTTGCTTATTCAATCATTTATTTACATCACTGTGAGCTCATGAATATTTATGCGAGACTCTGACTTGTAATTCAAGGCTCTACTGTTATTTTTTTGCCCAAATGCTCCAGCCCTGGCTGTTGGGAAGTCTGCGCCTCCCTTGCCCTAAAGCCTGCTTCCAGAGGGCTCCAGAGGGTCCGCGCTGCACCTGCTCGCTGGGTAATCAGGAGAGACACAAATCACCCACATGTCTTACCCTCTTAGTGGAGACGGCTCTGTTCACTCAACATGGGCCCAAAGCGCCGGCCACACTCTGTGCCCCGCCCCCCCCCCCCCCCCCCAGGCAGCGACCCACACCTCCGGCTGCCTTGGGGCCAGGAAACCCAAATTTCAGTCATCGAAGTGCTTTCTCTTGCTTCTAACTGTTCTTACGAGGCGTCTCTGGACTTGTTCCCCTCCCCCGGCGGTCGCGGTCCTGGACGCGGGGACAGCGGCTTCGCTTCCGTCTTGCGGCTGGCGGCAGCGCAGGCCCGACAAGGCGCCGCCCGCGAACCGGTGCCGATGGATGCGGGACGCACACAGGGACGCAGAGGTCCGTCCCAACGTGTGGCTCCCGGGGAACTGTCTGCGGCTTTTCTCCACCAGGAGGAACACAGTCCTTGGATCGTTAAGAAGCCCGGAGACCCGACGTCATCGACCCCATTCACTTATTTATTTCCCTCCATTGTTCAAAGCTACGTACACGCCAATGAAGCCTCCTTCCTTCGCGTGTCCGTTCATTCATCCTTCCAGTTGCTAAACGGCAGAATCAAGCAAAGGTCTGGGCAGGCACAGGGCTTCGAGGCAGCAGAGCAGGGGGAAAGTAGCAGCCAGGGGCAGGGCAAACAGGAGGGCTTCCTGGAGTAGGTGATACCCAGATCCAGCCTGAAGAACGGACGGGAGTTCGACCGGCAGACCCAGGGGAGGGTGTGTCCATCAGAGGGGGCGTGAGGACTGCAGGTGAGGGCCCCTGGCTGGCCTCCTGCCCCGGCCTCGGGCTCCGGGCGGCAGGGATTTCAGACCGCTGAGGCGCTCCTCATGCAGCTGAGCCGGCTCACATCCTGAGCACCTTCCGTGCGCTGCTCCCGGGGCTGGGGTGCACAGCGGGGCCGGGACAGCCGCAACCTCGTCCCTGACAACTCAGACTCACATCTGACAACTTCCAAATGACGCCAAAATCCCCAAGCGGTAAAATTAAAAGGGCTTGACATTTTCTGAGCCCCCAGTTCCGGGCAACATAATAAAGCTGGATACGTCTCGTTTCGATTTGGTGTCCCTGCTCTGCCGATGCCCCGGCATGCGTCCAGCCTGCCTTCGTGATAGGACACATTTCCCATCACTTGTCGTCCTCATCCACGGAGGCGCATTTCAAACATCATCTCCTCCAGGAAGCCTTCCAGGATACATATCCTCCAACAGAGCTCCTCTAACCCCTCCTCTGCCCCTACCTCCAGCATCTTGTGCATTTATCTGCTCCAGCCCAACATCCCCAGTGTCCTTCGCTTTGTGAGTCTGCCTTTCCATTTGGCCGGAGCCTATGTCTTGTATCTCCAGCCCGGAGCACTGGGCCAGGCGCCGAGGGAGCACCAGGTTCCAGTAACTCCCCGCACGAGTTAGGGCCCTGGGTACGGCTCACCCCTCCATCGCAGCCCTGCCTGTGGCGGCACCAAGGTGGGGAAAGAAGCGGAGGAAGCAGATCTGGCCGGGGCCCCAGCAATCTGGATCGGGGGCTATTTTCAGCCTCTGAGCGGGACAAGAAAGCCAGGAAAGATGGGGGCAGGGGAAGCGCCGACAAGGAGAGGATTATTGGGACAAAGAAAACAAATCGATTAGCATCGTGCAGAGTGGAGGCTGGCAGATTGCTCTTCCAAATTGGGAACCAGACTATTTTCAGTGGTGTATTTTTATTGCTTTCTATTCCGGGGAAGCATATGGAACCTGCTCTAGGTTCTGGGGGCCCCGGAGCCTGGGTGTTTCAAACTCGGAGGCCACATGTTGTGGAGAAATATGGGCCATGTTCAAAGGATGAGCGGCCCATCTGAGCACGAGTCCCAGGCCTGGTGACATAATTTGCAGGACCCACACAGGGTGCAAATGGGGGGCTCCTTGTTCAAAAAGAATTAAGAGTTTCGGGGCACCTGGGCAGCTCAGTCGGTTGAGCATCTGACTCTTGGTTTTGGCTCAGGTCATAATCTCACGGCTTGTGAGATCGAGCCCCGCGTCAGGCTCTGCTCTGACAGCATGGAGCCTGCTTGGGACTCTCTCTCCACCCCTCTGTCCCTGCCCTGATAATGCACACGCTCTCGCTCACTCTCTCGCGCTCTCTCAAAACTAAATAAACATTTATGAAAAGAATTTTAAGACAGTGGCAGGTGAGAATTAAACCAGGCGCTAGGTCCTCCGCGATGGCCCAGGTCACACACACTGGAAGCCCATCCCCATCGCCCCAAAACTATTCAGCCAATAAACTCTGGGACCCGTAGCCCCCACATCACTGGGTCCCGCGAGGAGTGCAGTGTCTTGGCCCCACCCGGACCTGCTGGACCAGACTCCGCGTTTGCTCAAAGTCCCTGGGGCCCCCGAGCTCCCTCGGGTGGGGGCCTGCTTTAGACGGCAGCTCCCGCCGGTCGTCAGCCCTGAGCCCGCTCTCCGTGTGCCTCCGGGTGCCCCGGCCGACCCCGCCGCCGCTCCCCACCAGTGACAATGATGTAACCCCCCCCGCCCCGCCCCGGCCCGTCCCCGGGGTTCTGTCACTCACGGCCCCACCCGCAGCCTCTGACGTGCTACTCTCTGATGCTTCTCCGCGGCGTGGAGAGAAGACGGACGGCAGCCCCAGGAAGCCGGCGAGCCCACAGCACAGCATGGGGGTCGGGGACAGCGCGGGTTCCGGAGGCACGCAGAGCTGGGCGTCAGGCTGCGGCTGTCCCGCTGAGCTGTGCAGCCTTGGGGAAGCTACTTCACCTCTCTGAGCCCCAGTGCCGTCCTCTATAAACTGAAGAGCGGATTCCCTACAGCAGAAGCGATCAGAAGAGACCGTGCCTGGGGCAGAGCCGGCACCTGATAACTGGGCACCAGAAGGGCGCCACACAGGACAACTGGGTCCATCACGGCAGTGTTTTTAGCAAGTTCACCAAGCACCATTCTGAGTCAGGGTCACGTTGTGGAGACAGGTCACAGGTGGTGACAGGGATGGGAAGCCTATGGCCCCCTGCACTGTGAGATCCCAGGAGAGACGTGGGCAGAGGGCAGAGAAGTGCCCCGAGGAGTGACCCCTGTCTCTGGGGTGCGACCAAGGGCACAGCAGGAAAGGCCAAGTGCCTTGGGGAAAATCCCACTGCTGGCCAGGGTCCAAGGCCTCTTCTGTCCCTACATCCCCATCTGCATCAGTGGGACACATTCTGGCCGGTCACGTGGCCATACCTGCCCAGGAAGTAGCAATGGACACCAGGCCCCTGTCCCAGTGGACTTGGGAGGGGCTAGAGACACCTCCGCCTTCAGGGGCTGTTCCAGAAGCTTCCAGTGGCTCCAAGTGGCTTCCGGAAGTCTGCAGGTCGGTCCAGGGCTGTGGGGATGGAATTCTGGCCATGTGAAGAGGCAGGATAGGGCAGGGAGGGGCGGGGGTAGGGCAGGGAGGGGAGGGGGGCTTTCCGTTCCTCTCCATCCTTCTCCTCCCTCCCCCCTTAACTGACTCATTCAGCCTCACATCAGGCCCCTGCGGCCAGGGAGCTCACCGAAGACAGAGGAAGGCATTTAATGGTGTGAGGAGTAAACCAGTGCGGGTGACCCCCGAGGAGGGGGTCCTCACCCAGGCTGGACTGGAGCAGAGGAGAGGCCTCTGGAAGTTTCTAAAGAGATGCAGGCTGCAGACGCCCCACTGGGACCCTTCGACAGGAGCCTGCGCCTCCCAGCTGGCCTGGCCCACCCCCTGCTCGCACCTGCCGGCCTGCACCGCAACCCCCAGCCGTGGGAACGGCGTGTGGCCCCACCCTGCCCCGCTCGGGCCACCAGGTCGCCCTCCCTGGGCCCTGGATTCCCACGTCAGGGTTCCGGTTCCGTCTCCTCCAAAAGGTGGTGCGCACGCCCCCGCCTGCCTCACAGCACGGCTGTCACTACCCCCAGCTCCCGAAGCTCCAAGTTATAACAGGAAACAAACAGCATCCAGAAACTCCTTCTCGCCTCTGCTAGAGCTCCGTTTGAGATCTCCGGTCTCCATTCAGAAGCCCGACAAGGAGAGGATGTTTTATTTTAGTCTGCCCCTCCCTGCGCGTCGCCCTAAAAGGCCCCCACCCCCGTCCCCGGGATCGGTGTCTCCCATGTAAAATCGCCCTCGCCCAGTCTATTCCTGGTGGGACAGCTGTGCCCAGCTGGGAGACCCAGGACCCTCGGCTTTGACTCCAGGGGAGGCAGACAGCGGAGACAAGTCAGTACGACGAACCCGCCCTCGGTATTAAATTAGCAGCTGTGCGGCGCCTCTGCGCCTGGGTGACTCATGCTGAGCAAAAATAACTCTCCCCCGGGGCGCCTCAGTCCGTGGGCGGATGCATCCTGGGGGGGGACACTCAGACCCCTCCCCCCCGAGTTGTCAGAGCGATGACACCACACCATGCTGTCAGGTTGGGTGACTACGGGCACAGACGAGGTCACGGCCGCCCACGTGCGGCGGCCCGGCCATCTCTGGGTTCCGTGACCTCAGGACACTCACCCTCCAAGACTCTGCGTTAGAGTCGCTAATCTCTTCCGTGCTGAGATTCCAAACGAGGTTCAGTATTTGAAACTTGGAAAAATACAAGGGCTCCTCATTATTTTTGGTCTTTCTTAAAAGAGATACGTTATCAGAAAAGCCATGGACTCAGACGAATTCAGACGAGTTGGTGTAAATGCCAGCCGGCGCTATCATGCCGTTCCCCGTGCTCCTGGGTATGGCACTCACGACCCGGGCCCATGACCTCACCCTGTGGACCTCGCGGCCGCATGGCCGAGTCCCAGTCCCCCAAACACCTGCAGTGGCCTCACTCAGCTTTAGAATGCCCAGCCCCCCTTGGCTGTCTTCTCATGGACTGGAGTGGAGGCTGAGACCTGTGGCAGACCGGAGGCGGATGTGGGGCCCGGGGCGGTCATCCAGGTGAGATGACCCGGGCATGATGCCCCGAGGACGCCGCGGAGGGCAGCGCGGACTCCGACAGCGCAGAGCTGGAGCGCAGCGGGTGGGTGCGGGATGGACAGAACCCGGAAGTGTGGCCAGCTGCCCGCGCTTCGGCCCTGTTGATGGAGGTGTGGACACGGAGGCATCGTGTGGTCGGGGGAGCCTGACGTGGGAGCTGTGGTTCCCGGAGGGACTCCCGGGGCTCTGACATATGCGGTGAGCTGAGCTCCCTGGAAATCTCACTGGAGGCAGGTATGTGGAAGTCACGTGCACACACACGTGGCTGGGGTCCTGGGGGCGGAGACGCCCCCCCAGGATGGTGAGAGTGAGAGTCGCTCGAGGGGGGCGGGGCCAGAGCCCCAAGAGGTGGAGGCCCTGAGGAGGGGGCGGGGCACTTGCAAGCCAACACAGGGAGACCCTCCCCAGTCCCCCCCCCAACTCCCCGCCCACCTCCCCGCGGGAGGGGATGGGCGCAGACCCAGACCCCACCCCTCCCTCGCCGGCTCTGCCAGCTCGGACCCTGGACCGCAGGCCTGGGAGCCCGCCTTCCTTCTGGGGCGGGGCCCTCCGGAGCACCCGCCCCGTAGGCCCTGCCGCCAGCTTCCCTAGGGTCTTAAAAGCAATTAGTGACACTCTCCGGAAACACGTGTTCACACTATTTTTACACACTTTGGCAAACACACACGACTCACCACCGGGGTACCGCCTTGAGCACACTGGTGCGGGGCGTGGCCGCAGTCACGGTCACGGTCACGGTCTTGGGCAGCCACTGCTGCCGCCCGCCATCTTCCCCAGCCAACCCACCAGCTCCGCGCCCGCACCTCCCAGGCCCCCGAACGAACCCTGCCTGCCACGGCCCCCCCTGCCGCCGCCGTGCCGACCTCTCCTGCTCGAATGCACGGGAGCCTGGTGTCGGCTAATGTTTACCATAGGAGGAGGCGGGCGTCGGGTCGGTGCGGATGTCACCCCCGAAGCCCGTGTCCCCATCCAGGGGCTGGAGGGAGGCACGAGACCACGTCCCCCAGCTTCCCGTAGGTTCTGCTAAAAGCAGCCATCCCGCGAGCGCCAACGGGGACAAGCGGGGGACAACACGTGGCCCGGCGCCTTGCACGGGTGGGGGCGGGGCGGCACCCTCGGGCACCCCCGGGGCCGCAGCAGGGCGCACAGACGCCCGGCTTCCTGGGGGTGACCCCTTCCGACCCGACCGCGGCCCCCACCAGCCCACATGCCAGAACGCTTCCGGACCAGCCCCGACCTGTGGAAGTTTCTGGAACTATTCAACCCGATCCGGGGCGCTGACCTCGGTCCCTTCTCGCGCCAACATCCAGCATACCTAGATTTGGGCCACTGTGTCTTCAGAAACTTGGTTTGCTGCGCTGTTCATCTATCAACTTCCACGACCCCCCAGGCAGCTCCTGAGTGAGGGGGTGCTTCCTTCTCCAGCTAAAGTACTAGTACACTTTCTGGGGCGCCTGGGTGGCTCTCCGGGTCCAACTCTTGATTTCGGCTCAGGTCGTGACCCCAGGGTCATGAGATCGAGCTCCACATTGGGCTCTGCTTGGGATTCTCTCTCTCTGTCTCTCTGTCTCTGTCTCTCTCAAATAAATGAAAAAAATACTAACAAAATATCTTGGCCAACCATGAATGGGGCAGGACTAAGCCGGAGAGACCTCCCCACCCTCGTTCTAAACACAGCTCCTAAGAGAAACCTGGGAAATGGCCAGCCCCCCCGCCCCGCCCCCACTGGCACTGGGGTCCAACTTCTGGGGGCTCAGGGGGTGGGCGGCCGCACTGCATCCCCCCCAGAGCAGAGTGTTTGTGGGGGGATGCCCGCCCCCGCCTGCCCTCCATGGGGTGCAGGGAGTTTGTAAGGACCTCTGGAGGAGAAAGGTCCAGAGAAATACGCCCAAAGGCGCCCAGGAGATGGGGGGGGAAGGGGGTGCGCACGACAGATCCCTAACCCTCCTTCATTGATTCGGTCAAGACAGGTTTTCTGTGCACCAGGGCCTGGTAAGTGCGCGGAAGACAAGTCAGACAGGAAGGGCGGACCCCCCTCCCGGGGCCTTGCATCCCGGGGGAGGAGACAGGTGATGTTCTGGAGAGCGGGAAGAATCAGGGGACACAGCGGCCAGAAGCAGGTGCAGAAACTCACATACGTGGCTCCCCACCTTCCACGCAGGTGTGCACAAAGACACGCTTATCTCTGCATTCGCATGCAGAAAAGATGAATAGAACCGTCCAGACGACTAAAAACACTGTTCAATTCCAGCTGAGGGGACTCCGGGTGTTTTTCTTTCTCAGCGGGGCTTCTGGTTCATCCCCGGCCTGTAACGCGTGGCCCACCTCACGAGAGGCACCGGCGAGCCTTCGGAAGAGGCCGGGTCGTTCTAAGATGAGAACGTGTTCAGTGCATGATCAGAGAAAGACTATACATAGTGTGTTTTTATGAAGAGAGGAGTTTGCTTGTGAACAAAGGCCTAAGAATGAGAATGTGCGGCGGCGTCTGGGGGCTCAGCTGGTTAAGCGTCTGACTTCGGCTCAGGTCACAATCTCGAGGTTCGTGGGTTCGAGCCCCGCGTCGGGCTCTGTGCTGACAGCTCGGAGTCTGGAGCCTGTTTTGGACTCTGTGTCTCCCTCTCTCTCTGCCCCTCTCCCACTCATTCTCTCTCTCTCTCTCTCTCTCAAGAAAAAAAAAAAAAGAGTGTACATTCAGTTCTCTATTGAGTGGACAAGGAGAAATTTTTTAAAAAATGAAGGTTTATTTCTAGATGATCTATGCACAGTGATTAATATTTTTATTCAACTGTTTTTCCTTCCCTCTTTTCATCCTTCCTTCCTTCATCCATCAGTCTGTCCATCATCGCTCCATCCCTTATCCATCCAGCCAGCCTTCCTCCCTCCTTCCTTCCACCATCTGTCCATCTGCCCATCCGTCCAGCCACCCCCCACCACCCACCTCGCCATCTCTCCCTCCCTCCTCCGCCATCCTGCACCCATGAACCACCCACCCTGCATCCCCCCACCCATCCTGCACCCATGAGCCCGCTGACGAGTCCCTGGGGAGGGATGTAGCCCTCACGAGGAGGGAGCCCTGTGCCCGCTGAGCCCAGTGCATGTTTCAGTCACGGGCTGCAGTCATCACCGAACCCACCCTCCTTGGGGTCACCAGTGGCTCACGGCCCCCCGTCTTGTGTCTACACAGACCTGAGAGGGAGGGTCGGACCGTAAGAGGGAAATCACGTTTGCTGAGGACCCACTGAGTGCCAGCGCCCAGCAGGCACACGGGTTCTCATGATTTTTGTCCCAGCAGCGACGGGGCGGGAGATGTTTTGTCTCTGATCTGCAGACTGAACCCCAAAGCAGGGAGGGGACAATGACCCGCGCAGGCCCACAGAGCCCGAGAGCTGAGCACCCGCACAGCCCTGCCTGATGCCGACCACCTCGTCCTGCCTCCGAGTCAAGGCTTGAAATGACAGGCATCCAACACGATTCGGTAAAATGTCCACACAAATGCCATCATGCAGGGGTTGTCAGCCCTGGGCTGGTCGGTTTTAATTACTGGCCTGACAATCCCTCAGTGCCGGAAACACCCCCAAGACCATCTGTAAATCTAACGGAGCGGCAGGCCTTTTCCCTCCGGCCAGAGGCTGGCTCGGAATACCTCGTGTCCGATCGATAGTAACCAGATGAGGCAAACATATTTCAGGCCACAAAAAACAGCTCATCACCAATATTTTACAGCCTTGATTTATTAATACACTTGTCCGTGGCCTCATGAAATGAGGGCCCCCCGGCGCCCTTCCCCCGTAATCTCTGATGATCTGTGTTCTGTAAAGGGGCCGACACTGAGGCTTTGGAGTGAAAACGGTTTAATTGTGTTTGGTTTGGCTGCCTGAAGATATTGTTCAGACAAAGCTAAAAGCCTGCTTGCCGGGCGGAGGGTGGCGGGCGGCTGATTCCGCGGAGTGACTGGGTCTGGATCCTGCCCGGATCGGGACGGCTGGGTTTGCCATGTACCATCACGTGGGTGAGCACTCTGTGCGTTTCCCTGTCCCCTCGCCGACGGTAGAGAGTGAGAGACGTAGGTCAGGACCTGCTGTGCCTTTTCGGCAGTGGCTCAGGCAGCCCCCGGCTTTCGGAAATACCGGCGGGATGTCAGAAGGCTTGCTCTCCAGACATTTGAGAACAGAGACCAAAACATCCCTGCCACTGACGGCCAAGTCCCACCAGCGTCCCCTTCCCTCGAGGTGGTGGGATGACCAAGGCCACGGTCATCGGTGCCGGGGCTGCTGAGGTTCTGGGGCCACAGACTCAAGTGAGGACAGAGCTGAAGGCCTCCTCTGGGTGAAGAACTTGAACCTTCACCTGGCTCAGCCCCGCCAAGGTCTTAGAGCCGCATCACCTTGAATCACAGCTCACCTGAACGAGGCACAGCCGCATGACGTAGAGTAGGTAATGGCATCGGTCATAAAATGACATTTATTGAGCACTTACTGTATGCCATGTAGTTTGACAGCCCTCCAGCGAGGTAACCATTGAACAATGTGGGGGGCCGTCTAGGAGGGCACGGGCACCACCAGAGCGAGAGGGAGACGGGTCAGGTGCAGCAGGAAGATGAGGAGCCCCCGGGGGCGGGGAGAGGGCTGCAGGAGGTGGAAAGGTGACCTGTAGGACCAGGTGCCCAGTGCATAAGGCAGCCCCCAGTCTGAGGCTCTCTGGCCTTCGCCTGCAGCGTCAAGAGGAAAGCAGGGAACCGAATGGACCTGGTGTCATCTGCCGCTGGGGACGCAGGAGTGAGCAGGAGGGCGCGGAGAGGACCAGAGGGCAGGGCCAGGGAGGCCATGGGCCGGGGCAGTGGCACCGATTGTCAAGGGTGGGCACTGGTGTCCCGGGCATCACTGACCGTCAATGGTGGGGGACTGGTGTCCCCGGGCCTCACTGATCCTCAGGGGTGGGCATTGGTCCCTGGGGGGGATGGGGGAGGGATAGTGTCTTCTTCCATCCCTTCTTTCGGTCCTTGTAGCCACGTGTCATCAGTCCCCAGCGAGTCCTGTGGCTTCTACTCCCCAGGGCCGGGAGTGGCCCTGGGGCACAGCGGCGCCTCCCGAGCGGCAGGTGCACCGAACACCCACAGCGATGATGGGAGAGCTGAGTGCCCTCCTTCGTCACTCCTCCTCATCCTGCACCGCAGATGAGCAGCGTTTAATTAAAGTTCTTGGGGAGAGAGCTCTGCAGATTTCCCGAGGGTCTCAGCGGTCACGTGGAGGCGGATGTGAACTGAGGCTCTGGGTTCAGCGGAGCCCGTCAGTGTCGACGTCCCCAGATGGAGGAGTGTGGACAAGCAAGGCAGAGGCCGGCCGGGCACAGACCAGAGCAGGACCCGGCGGGAGCAGCCTCCTCCTGTCACTCAGGACACGGGGACACCCACAAATAGGTGGCTGGGGTGCCAGCCAGACCAGCACACTTTCTGATGCTGGAACTGCCACAACAGTATCCCTGCCCCTCTGCTTGGATGCCTCCAGTGATGGGGGGCTCCCTACCTCACTGACCACAAGAGTGTTTTCTTTATAAAAAAGTTCAACCCACTGAGGCACAGAAAAGAGGGCTGTGGAATCGGGCACGTCTACACTGAATTCTGGGTGTGCACATACAGCAGTGTGACCCTGATGCAGTTCGGCGGTCGTGGGAGCCTAGATCCCACCTTTGAGAAGGAGGGGGACGCCACCCACCTTCCTCACTCCCCTCTCTGCTCCCTCACTTCTACCGAGCCTCAGGTGGAGGTGAGGGATAGGAGGAGGTCTGGGCAGCCTGGGGAGGAGCACCATGACCCCTGGCCCTTCTTGATGGTTGCTCTGTAGGCACGCCCCCTCCTGGGAGCCCACCTGGGTGAGGGGCTGCACCCTGCCGCAGGATGTGGGCATTTCTGGGCTCTACTCGGACCAGGATGCCATTAAAACCCCACCCCGTCCCGATTCACTGGTGAATAATGCGCAGTTGCTGTGACGGCGGGCAGAGCCACCGAGCGGGCAGCCGTCATGGCAGTGACACGGGTCGCGGTGGTGACGACAAATAGCACTCACAGAACAGGAAGACCATGGGGGGGGTGCGCTCACTCAGGGTGGACGCTTCGTGCCCACTCACTCCGCTGCTCCCGCTGTCACCCCGCCTTCCTGAGAGGTGAGCGCCTTGCCCGCAGGTCCTCAGCTCCGGGGAGGCGGAGCCGGGACAGAGGCTCCAGGCCCCCCGCCAGGCAGCCTTTCTGTGATCTGCGTCACTGACCGGGTTTCTGCCCAGGATGTTGTTTGGCAAAAGGATTTGATGTTAAAGAGCATATTTCACCACGTTTGATCTTATCCCATCACCTGCCCCCCAACACACACACACACACACACACACACACACACACACACACACACACACTGCATTTTGCAAACGGGGCAAGAGTGTGAAAGGGCGGTGTCTGGAGACCCAAGGAGAAACGTCCTCGGCTCCTCTTGTGCCTGTGGACGGATCAGCCCGTGGGCCGGTTCTCAGCGGGCCGACGGGGCACTTCCCCTCCAGGCCCCCCCACACTGCCAGGGCAGACAGAACCCCTCCCGTAGAGGAGGGGCCTGAGGCTCACGAAGGACTCGGGTGCCCCCTCCTGATGCAGCCAGGGCTGGATGGGACCCAGGTCTGTGTGCCTGTCGTCCTCACAGCCTGTCGCCTCCCCTCTCTGCCCCTTGGTGGTGAATTCACCGTGGGGGAGGCAGACCGACAGACCAGAGGGATGGAGGTGGGCCGCTCGGGGTGGTCTGGAATCTCCCGGGAGGGGCCGTCCTCTTGCCCAAGGATCAGGAGAGCGGGGGAGACTGGCCTGCCTGGCCAAGGAGCAGGGGGAAGGGACCCTGCTGGGGGACCCTCAGGCCTGGTCCTTCCACTTACCGACCCCCCACCCCGGCCAGCACTTCAGTTTCTAATCGGTGAGAAAATAGCTCTGCTGCGCCGATCCGCAGGCCGAACTCCAGAGGCCAAGAGGAGCCCGCTTTGTCACCGCATCGAGCACCTGCACGGACACCTGCCCTGATGCTTCTGCCTCGTGGCTGACGCTCCCCAGCCCCCGACGCGGAGGCTGTCAGCCACCGTCTCCCGGCCGCCCTTCCTCAGGAAACTGCCCTCTGCTGCCCGGAGCCTCTCGTCTGGGCAGTTATACCCCCCCAACCCCGGTGGTCCGTCGACAGTGCTTGGTGAGGAGGGGCGGGAAGGCCGGCCTCCTTGCCTCAGAGGGACAACTCTGGTTTGCGGTCCTGAACGCGCTGCAGACCAGATCCAGGTCTGACTCCGCCTGAGAGCACATCCTTCCTCAGCTGCTCTCTCCCTCGGGTTCCTCCTGAGTGTTTACCCTCAGTACCTCAGCTGCACCAAATCCTTGCCTCAGGCTCTGCTTCTGGGGAACCTGACCGAAGGCTGCTTCCTTTGCTCAAAGCAGGCATCTCCCCGGGTAGTGGGAAGGTCCCAAAGAGCTGGGACTCTGGCTGTCTCGGCCATTCTGTGTCCCCAGGGTCTCGGACGTGGCAGGTAGGACTCCGTGGTGCACACCGTGGGAATGGATGAGGACCCGCTGGGAAAACCTGGCTCATAAAAGGCTCGGAAAGCACTGGAGACTAGTAGACATCCAAAGAGCCAGGTCACGTGAGAACGCACAACTTTGTTCTCAGCAAAAGTCCAGTCCATTTGTCTCATATTTTAAAGACCAAGGAAAATAATACATAGTGATGTTTGGTGGGGGGGAGGCTGATCTGGGAAAGTGAGTAATTCCGTCTTGTTCTTTTCTGGCAGGATCAAAACTTGCAACAGCAAAAGAGGTACGAGGGCTGAGAAATGCCCAGTGGTCCCAGCCCAGGCCACAGAAGAGGAGGGAGGGGACAGGAGCCGGCGAGAGACATACAGACGCCTGGGTGCCGGGGACGGTGGGGGAAGGGCCCACGAAATCCACACCAAGACCGCTTTTTATTGTGCGACACCTGGATGTGCTTTAAATCCCACAGAGGTGCACGCGGGTGCGCACAGACATCAGCGCAGGTGCGGGTGCGCCCACACACGGACGATCCCAGAAGCAGCCCCAACCCCAGTGCGTTACGAGGGAGGAGTATCAGGTATCAGCCTGACGCTCGTTCTTGGCGGAGCCTCTAGACCCCTTAGGAGAGCGGACAGGGAGTGCGCAGACTTGGTGGCTGGTACACAGGGACAGACGTCACCCAGTCGGAATGCCTTACTTACTATCCGGGACACTAGTATCCAAGGAAGGAGAGCCACCTCTCCACAGTCCACAGTCCCCAGGGGCCGAGCCGGGACCCCTGGCTGCCTAACACTGATGCCAGGATGGGAGACCCCTCCCCATAGGAGCCTCTCCCTCCCGTCCCTGAGCAGGGGCTAAGGAGGTGGCCAGTCCGAGTGAGGTGTCGCTGCCAGAAGGCTTCTGGGCTGTCACCTCCCTCTGGAGAGTTCTGAGTGCAGCATGTGTCTGAGTCATGATATCCAGGTGTCTTGGGGACAGCAGGAGATCTAAGTGTGGAGCCTGGGGGACAGCAGGCTTGGCAGGTTAACTCTGTGTGTCTGTGGTGTGTGACACCGTGAGACTGGGGAGGGTCATGAAGAGCGGGGGAGGTCTGAGCTAGGAAGGTGAGGCAGCACAGATAAAACCGATTCTCCCCTCTTTACAGGCGAGGAAACTGAGCTCAAAAAATAGACTCATCCCCAGAAACACAGCCAGGGAGGGTGGACCCAGATTTTGAGCTCAAGGTTCTTGATCTTGAACTTCGGAACTAAAAGTGTTGCTTGGAAGATCCTTCCCTCTTACACATGGGTCATTCAAAGGCCACCCCGAATGTCTCCTCCTCTATGAAGGAGACATTATGGTGGTCAACCCCTCACAGCCCCGTGGGAGTTGACACACAACTCCACTTTGAACTTATTCCGCTGCAGGCGAGTCGTTTGTGACCTAACTGGGCTGTGAACAACTTGAGGTCTGGGAATCCATTCTATTCCCACCCCAGCCCAGTGCTTGCCCAGAAAGTCAGCGTATGAGGCACCGTATAAGGGCCTGTTGAATGGAAGGATAAATGATAGATGGATGGATGGACGGATGGATGGATGGGCAGGTGGATGGGTGGATGGATGGCTGGATTGCTGTATGTATGTATGTATGTATGTATGTATGGATGGATGGATGGATGAACGGATGGGTGGGTGGGTGGGTGGGTGGGTGGGTAG
>PJEM01016498.1:0-25524 GCA_004023845.1 Helogale parvula | reverse complement strand
TTTTTATCCATTCTGCTACCCTGTGTCGTTTGGTTGGAGCATTCAGTCCATTTACATTCAATGTTATTATCGGAAAATGTGGGTTTAGAGTCATTGTGTTCTCCCTAGAGTTCATGTTTATAGTGGTGTCTCTGGCACCTTGTATTCTTTGCAATCTTTCCCTCATAGAGTCCCTCTTAGGATTTCCTGTAGGGCTGGTGTGGTGGTCATGAATTCTCTCAATTTTTGTTTATTTGGGAACACTTTTATCTCTCCTTCTTTTTTGAAAGACAGGCTTGCTGGGTAGAGGATTCGTGGCTGCATATTTTTTCTGCTCATCACATTGAAGATTTCCTGCCATTCCTTCCTGGCCTGCCAGGTTTCATTAGATAGGTCTGTAACCACTCTGATAGGTTTCCCTTTGTATGTCAGGGCCCTTTTATCCCTAGCTGCTTTCAGAATTCTCTCTTTATCTTTATACTTTGCCAGTTTCACTATGATATGTCGTGCTGAAGGCCGATTCATGCTACGTCTTAAGGGGATTCTTTGTGCCTCTTGAATTTGAGTGTCATTTCTTTTCCCAGATTTGTGAAATTCTAAGTTATAATTTGGTCAAGTATCCCTTCAGGCCCTTTCTCTCTCTCTTCCTCTTCAGGAATTCCTATGATATGGATGTTGTTCCACTTGGTTGTGTCACTCAGGTCTCAAATTCTCCTTTCCTGCTCCTGGATTAATTTCTCTCTCTTTTTTTCAGCCTCCTCTTTTGCTATAACTATATCTTCTAATGCACCTATTCTTCTCTCTGTCTCGTCAATCCTTGAGGTGGCTGCCTCCAGTTTGTTATTCACCTCACCTATAGCCTTTTTTAACTCATCAGATGATTCCCTGATGCTCTTCTCAACCCCAGCGATTAATTTTATGACAAGTTTTTAAAATTCTTGATCCCGTATGTTGTCTAGATCTGTCTTGAGCAGTTCTGTGGCTGTGACTTTTTCTTGGAGGTTCTTCAGGGGAGAGTTTCTTCTTTTTGTCATTTTTGCTAGTTTTCTGTCTCTTTTCACCTTTAGAAAGCTCGTTGTGCACTGGGCACCTGTTAATATTTCTCTGTTAAAGGAGGCTTATTGACTGTCTAGGGCCTGTCGTTTCAGGAAATATTCTTTTAATGGTGTCTCTCAGTTTCTCTTGTTGTGCCTTTGAATATTTTATTTCCCTTCTCAGCGGTATTTGGGACTTGTTGTCATGCACACTTTGGCTTGTTTCTTGGTGTAGCCCTAAGAAGGAAAACAGACAGACACACACAGAGGGAACAGTAACACACAAACGCACAGATGAATCAAACAAATAAACACATTTACAGGGGGAAAGAAAATAACGAGATTGGAGAGGAAAGAGACAAAAAGAGGAGAAGAAGAAAAGAAAAAGAAAAAGAAGAAAAAAATAAAAAAAAATTAAAGGTGGTCAGAGACAACAAAGGACAGTGGACAGTCTAAAAGTGTATGACCAGTTGAGGGGAGAGGTAGGGATGAGATATATTCTCCTATATAAAGAAGAAAAAAAAGGGAAAAAGGAGAAAGGAAAATAAGGAGTAAAAATTTTAAAAAATTTAAGTAAAAAAAAGTAATAATAATTAAAAATACTTACAGAAAAAAGCAAAAAGAAAAAAATGAAGAAAAAAAGAAAAAAATTATTAAAAAAAGCAAAAACAACAACAACAACAACTAAATAAAAACAAAAACAGCAGCTCCCCCTCTTGGATAGGTGTGGTTTGATGTGGTAGGTCTTGGAGGCTGCTCTCAGAGGCTCCACCTTGGTGTCTGCAGAGATTAGATAGGCAGGCATCACGCCAAGCTTTGCTGAACTATGAACTGTAGGCCACTCTAATGAGTCTGATCTCCTTTTGCCGTGGTTGAGCCAAGTTGTATTTTCTAGGCCCGCCCTGGTTCAAAGTTCCAGTCCATGTACTTTTTATGCTACTACAGATGAGATGTTTTTGTTTTGGTTGCTGGCTTCTTAGGGGAAGGAATCAATTTGTCTTGGCTCAGGCTGGGATTTCGGCTGCCCCTGCCTGGGGTGAGATGCGCAGCAGGAGGTGATGTGTGTGAGCACCGTCACAGACCCAACCCCCGGTGGGGATCGCATTAGCATTGGGGGAGGAATGAGGGCATAGCTGTTGCCGGAGGCGGCGCCGGGAGCTGCTGGAAATAAGCTGGGAGTTCCTGCAGCCTGCAGGAGCTCACCCAGGTCTCCACTGCCACCAACTCTCTGCAGGGATCGCGCAGAGGTGGGGGCTATTTTTTCCCTGTTGGTACCCGGGATTCAGGGTTCGCGCAGCCAATGCTGGGGGCGAGATGCGCCATGGAAATGAGGTGCGTGCTCCCACTCCCAAAACCGAGGTCGAAGTGAACACCCCTGACACCGCAGCTGCAGTGGTGGCCGACTCCTTGCCAAGATGGCGCTGGGCTGGAAGCTGTTCCTTCCCTTGTGCCACTTGGGTTCAGGATTTAGGCTACCCAGCAGTTATCTATGGAGTGAACTTCTCTCTCCAAGCGCAGTTAAGCATTCTTTACCTCTTCCCCAGAGACAGTACTATGAGCGTGTTCAGTCTCTCTGTCTCTTCCCTTTGTCTCTCGGTCTCCACGTGCTTGCCCCGCATTGGGCTGGGGCTGCCACCTCCCCTGCCCGTCTCAGGCTGGCCCGTTTTCCAATCTCCCCAGTTCGCACTCACTCACTCAGGTATCCTTCAGGTTCTATTCCTTCTGGAATCCGTATTTTCTCCTTCTGCTCTTGCAGATGAGAGTAATGTCCTTCTCAGTTCCATTGATGGGGCAGACGAAGTTTACAGAGCTCCATTCCTGTCCGCCATCTTGGCTCCTCCCCCCCAAACTCTTAAGTCATTGGGGGTGTAGGTGTCATTGCATAAATTCCCTGATGAATAGAGCTTAGTAATAAATACAAATAATAGCAAGGAATAGCAGCAGATAGTCCGGTGGAGGTTTTGCTGCACTCAGTGAAAGCCACCTTGATCAGGAATACACTGAGGGATCCTTTGCAACCTTTCAGAAACACTTAGGGGAGGACCTTTACAGAGACCTGAAGTCATGTATTATACAGACGGGATCATGAACAAATTGTTTGAGGATTACTATTTAAGTCATATCCAACAGGTTTGTGAGACCTGAAAAAATGGGAAAAATGGACAAAGCTCCTATCCCTCTCCAACAGCTGCACAAGATTTTATGATATAAGTGATCTTTGACCTATGTTTTGAAGCAATACAGGGTGTTTATCACAAGAAGCGGGTCCAAGGGGCATTTTAGATTAGAACAGAAGGAATGTACACAGGCACGGATGCTCACTATGCTTACTCATGAGGAGTAGTTTTTTTGGGCCAAGTGTTTTCTATTTTTTGTGGCTACACATGTACATACTTAGTGAGGATATTGCCATTTGATTATAGTCACCAACTGAGCAGTTCAACTATTTCCTATAACTGCTGTAATTATTAAAATGTTAGAAATGAAAAGAACCACAGATGCTATCTACTCCCACTCCCTCTCACCACCGAGTGCAAGGGATAATTGCAAAGCTATTAGCAAAAGCTCACTAATACCTCACTTTTACACAACATCTGCTTTGTCCTGTAAATGTGGAGTAGTAAAAATCCCTGTGTGCGATTTAGAAAGTTGAAGGAATACTAAAATTCAGATCAGCAGATCATAAGTGTTTCTTCTGTTAATCTAATAGTCTACTAATGCAACATACAATGGGGAAAGAAAGTTACTTGTATAATTCCTTGAAATTCAGATAGCATTTATAATCATGAGACAAAAGAAAATGGCAGTAAGGGTGTTAAGGGTTAACTGTTAGTGGATCATATTGTTTAGCTTCTCAATGTCATGATAGAGTCTATAAACTGAACATCGTGATTCCAATTTAGATTATTTTGTGTCACTTTACAGAATTAGTTTCTTTTGCACTGTCTCAAATAAGTGGGTGAATTTACTTGTCAGAAATTATAAAAGTATAATTTGCTCTATATAGAGAAGTAAAATGACCTTGTGTTAGTGTAGTCAAATAACTTAGAGCAAGCACTAAATATAGTACCAAATGTAATTTCTATGATAACCCAGGTTGGAAAAAAAAGCAACTCTAAAATTCAGTAAACAGATTAAAATAAAAATATAACATTTCCATAATTTTCCTTTCCAATGCAATTTGACTATGGCAGTTTTTAAAGATTATAAATTAAAATATTAGTAACATATACAAGCTTTAAGAATACTTCTCTATGAAGGCATGTACATTATATTTAGCCTTTCCATTGTGAGATTACCAAAAGTACATTGTTATCAAAATTAAACAAAAACATAATTTATGCCAAAGCTAAAATTGTCACTAATATTTCATTTTTAGAACCTTTGATTTTAAGCAATGCTTAAGTTCATAGAGTCAAATTACCCAGGCATACTTTCATTATTGTTAAGGCATTACTTAAAATAAAATTTGTGTGTTATGCACATTGCAGTAAAACTCTAAATTAGTACCACATAAACAAATATGAGTTGTAAAGTATAAGGCCTTACCCTTGATGGACTTATGATCTGGTTGAGAAAATGAGATACACATAAAACTCTAAATCAGTACCACCTACACAAAGAATTGTTGGAGTTGTAAAGTATAAGGCCTTACTCTTGAAGAACTTATGATCTGGTTGAGGAGATGAGATACACATAAAATGTTCAATATATGACAGTACCCCTGTATCAAATGAGTGTGACAGCCAATAACAACTATAGGAATTCAAAAGAGGGTCTGAGATTCCTCTGTAAAAATGGCTTTGCAGTGTTAGAATTTCTGGAGTTTTCTGTTTGCTGGACAGTTTAGCTGCAATTAGAGCTAATACATTAGTTGTTAGACAATATTGCATTGGTTATTGTCTCCTAACCCTGGGATGGTTAATTGTAACAATTGTAATTATTTCGTACTTCATTGAATAATGTAACCATATGTTTCCCATAAAATTTTTTCAAAAAATTCATTTGCAGCAAAATTTAAGAAAATTAAAATACTTAAACATCATATGGTCTTAATTTCTTTTAACAGCTGCACATCTTTGTTTCTCTCTATCCTATGTGACTTCCAAAAGAACTAGGAATCATTAAGATGTACTTGTTTCAGTTTTAAATGCTCTGATAGATCCCCTTGATTTTGACTCTTCCTATGGTGTAGATTTCCTCGAAAAACTGGTTTTCTCTTAGTAAAATTGCTCAATGATTCCGTTTTATTAATCAATCTTTCTCTCATTTTACTTGTATAAAAAGCTACCTATTACTTAAACAAATGTGGCATGATGGGTACAATAAGAGAGAAAATAGCAATATACAATCTTATCCTTGTTTCCTGTGAGAACTGTGTTCCTCCAACCATAAGAAAGTCTTTTTTCCTTTATCTCATTAATTCAACAAGCTTTTATTCAGCACTTACTATGTGCGTGGCAATATCCTAGATATCAATAACATAAAAATGGAAAGGGAAAACAATTCTCCATGACCATATATACAAATAACTACAACAGAATGGAGTAAACAAAAGTGTTCAAATACAATACCATGGCCTCCAAGACCCTTGATTACCTTTTTAATCGTATCCTTGTCACCACGTTCTTGCCTCATTAGCTGTCTCTACCTCAAATTAACTAACCTCCTTTTTACCACAGTCCTTTGTACTTATTTCCTCTATCTGCAGTGTTCTTCCTTGCATTTTTCAATTGGCTGAGTCCTATTCATCCTATAGTAATCAATGTAAATAATATTGCTTCATAAAAACTTAATTATTCCCTAGCAATCCCCTCAGATTGTTTTTCTTCCTGTCATATACTCTCATTACCCCCAGTACTTTAAAATTTTAGCCCTAATCTCAATTGTAATTCAACAATTATCCATGTAGTTGTTTATTGCCTGTATCTTCCATAAGACTATATTGTAAACTCAATAAAAGCAAGACTATATCAGTATTGCTCACAGTATATCCCCAATGGCCAATGCACAGCCTGTCACAGAGAATTTGCCCAGTAAGCATTTGGGGAAGGAAGAGAGAGAAAGAGAGAGGAAAAGGAGAGGGAAGGAAGGAAAGAAAAAAAGAAAGGAAAGGAAGAAGGAAGGTTGTATGTGCATGAAGAAGAGTGGCTTGTCCCTGTTTATGGGAGTCAGAGATACTGACTTTTGAGGTTTCACACTTCATCAGAGTTGCTTAATCTTCACTTTTTTGTTATCCCCTTTCTGACTAATAAATCTCCAATTTCCAGACCCAGAAAGATGTGCTACCAGCAACCACTTTCTGACAATGACTATACAACTAGCATAAAATTTTAAAGTGACCTCAATATCATACAACCCCAGTGGTTTTAATATGAGGCCTACACAATGGGCAGTTCCATCCTCATCCCAAACTCTGGATTTTCCCCCTCCTTCCGTCTTTAGTTGCATCTTTTATGTCTGCATCTGTGTCTGCACCTCTATCTTGGTGATGAAGATAGTAGAAAAGAAATGTCAAAACTAGATCACTAAGTCATTTGTAAGTGCAGTTTTTCATTCAATCTCCCCTCCATTCCCATGGATAATTAAAAGTTGCTTGCATAAAGTTAGTATCATCAGTCTTAGGAAGATTAACACAAGCAAAACTAACAATACCCTTCTCTTCCAGTTAATGGCTGAAATAAGAGCTTTCCACATTTATATAAAAAAGAAAGGAGACAAGATGAAATCAGTCATCTTATAAACGTCAACAGCAACCTAGTTTCTTTCAAATATCAAATAACAACTCCCCATCCATACTTCAAAAGATTAATGTAGCATTTGAAATTATCTTTTTATTATACTTTTATCATAATGTTCCAATCTTAAGTTACCATAGTAACCATTTTGGATTTGAGTAAAGGCTTTATTATTGCCACTTTAATTGTTTGTTTTCTGCTCTAGCTACATTGGAGTTTAAAAATGAAAAATGGATTTATTTTTTAATATTCTCTAAACATTATGAACTACAAATACAACTCAAACAATAATTCTGTACAGTTATTATTGGAAATATCTGTTTATATGTGAATCATCAATGTCTGTTTTAGAAACATGAGACTGTACTAAAACAGACAATTGTTACATTAATTAAATATGAGTGCTAGTAACTAATGTTCAACATTCCACTGAAAAGCATACAACATGCAACTATTTCTGTGATACTTATTAAAGAACATTTATTGTTGACTTCTTATATAGAAAATATCAAGATAATGGTCATGATAATGGTCATTGTGTAATCTATGCATTAAGAGAAAGGACTCCATATGGATTGCCTGATTTTGTCACAATATTCATAAAAATGACCAATTAATGTAATTTAAGTTGTCCATGTCTGATTTTTTTAAAATTTCCCTACATTTCTGATAATCTTCAACTGTTTCACTGGTTATTGCCCTTAAATAATTATTTGTGGAGATTCCCTGAGGCTTATAAGTGTACTCTCATTCTTATGGCTGTCTCTAGGGCACCACTTAAAAACCAAATTCATTGTCCATCTATGCTATAGGTGCAGAGTAGCATTCTCTCTGGGTGTATGGGGTTGGGGAGGATCAGCAGGTGACAGATTAGTTCTGGTTCATCCTAATCTCAAAAGTGTAGCCCTTTAAGACCCAGATTACTGCAGGAAAATACATCCTGTAAGAGTTTTTACATTGAACGTATTCTGTGGTTTCAAGGCAAAAACAACTTTGGCACTCAAGTAATCTTGTAGTCCCTTTGTTTCTTGGGGTTTTTTGGTTTTTAATTTTTTACTGTTTTATTTATTTTTGAGAGACAGAGTGCAAGCAGGAAAGGGGCAGAAAGAGAGGGAGACACATAATCCAAAGCAGGCTCCAAGCTCCGATGCTGTCAATATGGAGTCTGATGGGGGCACAGACTCATGAACCGTGAGATCATGACCTGAGCCGAAGTCGGACTCTTAATAGATTGAGCCACCCAGGGGCCCCTCCTGTAGTCTCTTTGGATTCAAGCCTCCCCCAATACTGGCTTGGCAGGGCTCTATCTTTTTAACTCCTCAGTGCTTTTAAGATACTTTATCCAGAGTTGTTTTCAGCCAGATTGTTTGATCTGAATAACCTGCTACCTAACTTGTCCCTATAGAAATAGCTATTACATTTTATTGTGTACAAATATATATTTGCATTTAAAAACTGCAAATATAGGAACTTTAGGAACTTTACAGTGCAAAAAGATCAAGTGAATGTAGGCTCACAAGTTTTTATTCATCTTAAGAGATTAGTAACCATATATAAGACGAATTTCATGTAGACTTTTAGGGAAAAAAGATGTGAGACTTTTGAGGAATTGTTCATTAACATGAAATTGAAGAACCCATCTTGCTTGACACCACTTATTCTTTCTTCAAGGTATAACTTTAATTGGTTGGCCAATAAATTACATCCTTGTCTTGAAAAAATTAACCACGAAAGGAAAACTACTCTTAGCTGATTTCCCAACCACCCTTTCCTGGTCCTGAGCTGCCCTATAGTGGCAAGGTACACGTCTTTAAATTAAAAGCAGCTGTAACAACAGCTGGCTTTGATTCAGACTATAGAGACAGTCTTCTCTCATGCCCTGGAATGCTTTAGCACTCCAACATGTGTCTGTAACAATGAAGGTAGATTCCTGATTCTGGCCATGGATAAGTGGAAAAGCTTGTTCCAGGTGTGTGAATTTGTAACTTTTTAAAAACAACTCCATTCATGGCCCACTGCCTAACTAGCCAAAACAATGAATCTGGTTCACTAAAAGATAATTCAGTGATAGCAGGCACCATATTTTTGAGGGAAGGATGATGGTGAAAGTGGTACTTTAGATCTTACAGAGGGAAAACAAATACACATTCGCTAAAGACACAATTTGGGTATTCATAGACTTTCTAATATACACTTAAAGCTTTTCTAAATTATCCAAAATAAACCAAAAGAAAGTAGAGAAATGAATTGTAAAAATTAAAAGACACTGAACTTAAAACCACAAGAGTGTGCCATTCTTTTTTTTTTTACATATTAGAATAGCTGTGATTTGCAAATGGATAAGAAAGATGTGTGTGTATATGCACACACACACGCATATGTGTGTATACATATATTACATATATAATATATATAATCAGCCATAAAAATGGATGAGATTGTGTCATTTGAAACAACACGGATGGACCTAAAAAGTATTATGCTAAGTGAAATAAGGCAGACTGAGAAAGACAAATATCATATGATTTCATTCATATGTGGCATTAAAAAACACAAATGAATTAACAAGCAAAAGGACCTATAGATACAGAGAACAAACTGATGGATGCCAGAGGGAGGGGAGTAGGGAATGAACTAAATGGGTGAAGGAGAGTGGGAGATATAGGCTTTCAGTTATGGAATGAATAAGTCATAGAATAAAAGGCACAGCATAGGGAATATAGTTAGTGATATTGTAATAGAATTGCATGGTTAGAGACAGCAAAGACACTTGGTGAAGAGAGCATAATGTACAAACTTGTCGAATCTCTGGTTGTACACCTTGAAACTAATGTAATATTGCTTGTCAACTATATTCAAATTAAAACAAATTAAACACACACACAAATAAAGTCATCCAAAATTAATTATTAACTCATTTTTTGCCTGTACATAAACAGCACATTTTACCTAAAACACTGAAATTTTTGAAAATAATTAGTGCAATAAAGTTATTTCAATGCGTTAGAAATGAACAGGCTAAAATACAAAGCACGTTTTATTTATCCATGAACGAATTGAACCAGCAAGGTCTTCAATAAAATAATTATTTGTATAATATTCCATTGTTTATAAAGTACTTACACAACCAGCATCTTATTTAATCCTCCCAACAGCCCTGTCAGGTAAACATTTCACCATTTTACAGATTAAAAAACAACCTTGAGGTTCATTTCGAATACAGGTCCTTCTAAGGTCACAGAGCTAATCAGTGGCAAATAAGTCTCAAATTCGGTCATCTGATTCACTGTCTCATGATTTTCCCACAAAGTTTACAATTTACAGTGTTGTCATCATGGTAGAATCATTATTCTTGCCACCTAGGCAAGGGGCCAATCTTTATGAGTCTAGGCCATATGGGCAGATGAACAATGAAAAAGGACGGATTCCATAAACTTTCAGCTAAGCTTTGTCAACCAAGGGATACCAAAACTACAGTTTCCCATGATGAACTTGAAGGGGAACAGAATATACCACCTCAGGATGTGCCACTTTCGCATGTGAATTTATCTTCAGCTGAAGACAATCAGGACCCATTAGATTCAGGAAGAGCTTTTTATCTCCCTCCCCCCTTAACTGCCTACAAGTATTTAAATAGGGGGCCTGAATCAGGAAAAGAGGTACTACCAGATATAACATTTTTTAGTTATTAAACCTGGGAAAGAAGAGATAACTTTTTATATTGGAAAGACTTATCTGCATGGCATGACAAACATTTGCTTACCAAATACTTGCTCTTCTCATCTTCCTGTGAATTGTCTTCCTCACATTTGAAGCCCCAGACCCCTAACATCTTCTCCTCAGCTTAGTATGATATAAATACCTTAATTTCCTGGCTGACTGAAAGTCTCATATTGTTATGGGGCTCCCCCATAGGTGTGAAATTTGCTTTTCTTCCATTAGTGTCTTATATCAATTTAATTATTAGACCATCAAAGAAACTAGAAGGGAAGAAAGGAAAAGTTTTCTAACCCTACAAACTCATTAAATGCCTAGAAAGTACCTTCCAAGTCTAAAAGAACAATCTTTCAACTATTTGTTATTTAGTAGGGGGATTTCACCTTATAACAAAAAGATTTGTTTCCCTCCTTACACCTTTAAAGCTAAATAGTTTATCTGTCTCATCCTTCAATCTAAACATTGCTTTTCTAAGCTAAATTCACAGAGGCAGTCTACATATTTTAAGAATTTTCATTTAGTAGGCCACCTGGGTGGCTCAGTCAGTTGAGTGTCTGACTTCGGCTCATGTCTTGATCTCACGGTTCATGAGTTCGAGCCCCATGTCAGGTTCTGTGCTAAAGCTCAAAGTCTAGAGGTTGCTTTTGTGTCTTCCCCTCTCTCTGGCCCTCCCACCCTCCCCGTGCTCTCTCACTGTGTCTGTCTCTCTCTTTCTCAAAAATAAATAAAACATTAAAAATTTTTCATTGAGTGTTGTATTGACTTTCACCTTTATGCCTGAAACTTTGAACAAGTGCCATTAAATCAAGACTGAGATGAAATTGAGCAAGATCCTTAGAAGCAGAATGATGGAAGACTTACATGCCTTAGAAAGACCTGTAAAGTATGAATGAGTCACTTACCCCTTCAACTCTGTTCATATTAAATTTACATTCATTCTGCCTAAACTTTCCTGCCAAAATTAATACTTGCATTTTATGTAATTCATAAGTTATTACTGCCTAAGATATCATACGTTTTTAGGAAATATGTACATATTTTATATACATATATAGGTAGATAGATCTATAAACTAAACATATTTGTGGGAACTGTCTCAATACAATTAATAACTCTGTTACATCAAAGTGTTTCTGTTTTTTTCTACAATTGTGACATTCACCATGACATTGATCTTTATTTCAATATATTCATTTAATAATTAGAGACAGCTTTACATTTGTAAATTCAAAGTTAACTATACAATATATATTCCAAGTCAGCAGGCCAAAGAGACTATTTTTTCCTAATTGACATTGACACAAACGATTATCATGCTACAGTACTTGTCTAACTCCATTATATTCATTAATTATTCAAGATTAATTCTGTGAAAAGCCAGAAAATGCTTATAATGATGAGATTTTAAGATATACAACTGTTCTAGGGGATAAAAAATATTCATGAATTTATCATGTATTGAAATGGATTATAAAAATATGAGTGCTAGAAATGTCTCAGCATTTTAAAATATAATTACTAAATATTGGTGGAGAATGCACAGTGATATTTGTCCATTAAAATTCAATTATAATTTTCTGAATTACTAAGACTTATTAACCTTGTGCAAAGTTATATACAAATTATTCAAATGTTTTTTATTTGTGAAATACTTTATATACATTACCTATTTCACATGCATTGCCTCATTTGGTACTCTCAACAATCCTGGGAGATTGGTAGATTAGTTTGTAAACCCATGGTAAAGGAAGAGAAGACATGCTCATGGCTTTGAAATGCCAACTATATGCCAGGTACAGTCCTAGATGCTAAGGATATAATTAATAAGCTGCATAATTGGGAAGCTTATGCTCAAGTTGAGAGGATAATTAGACAAGTATTAAGAATGAGATATGGGGAAACACAAATCAAAACCACACTGAGATACCACCTCACACCAGTCAAAGTGGCTAAAATGAACAAATCTAGAGACTATAGATGCTGGCGAGGGTGTGGAGAGACAGGCACCCTCCTATACTGTTGGTGGAAATGTAAACTGGTGCAGATGCTCTGGAAAATAGTGTGGAGGTTCCTCAAAAATCTATCAATAGAACTCTTCTATGACCCAGCAATAGCACTGCTAGGGATTTACCCAAGGGATACAGAAGTGCTGACACATAGGGGCACATGTACCCCAATGTTCATAGCAGCACTGTTAACAATAGCCAAATCATGGAAAGAGCCTAAATGTCCATCACCTGATGAATGGATCAAGAAGATGTGGTATATATAGACAATGGAGTATTACATGGCAAAGAGAAAGAATGAAATCTGGCCATTTGTAGGAAAGTGGATGGACCTCGAGGGTGTCATGCTAAGCGAAATAAATAAGGCAGAGAAGGACAGATACCATATGTTTGCACTCATAGGTCTAACAGGAGACCAGGAGAATGCTAATGGAGGACCAGGGGGAGGGGAAGAGGGAGAGTTGGGGAGAGAGAGGGACGCAAAACTTGAGAGACTATTGAATACTGAGAATGAACTGAGGACTGAGGGGAAGGGGGGAAAAGAGGTGGTGGTGATGGAGGAGGGCACTTGTGGGTAAGAGCACTGGGTGTTGTATGGAAATCAATTTGATAATAAACTATTTTAAAAAAATAAAATAAAATAAAATGGTTTCTTTGGACTTTTTCACACCTTAAGAAAAAAAAAAGAATGAGATATGGTGAGTACTCTGATAGGGGAATCAAGGATGCTACAGAATCTCATAAGAGGGCAACCTAACTTGTCTGAGAAGAGTCAGAGAAGTGAAAAAAGAAATATTTGGCAGATGCAAAGTGGGGTGTTCCTTGCAAGACATGTTTAATGTTTTATATCTTATTGTGAAGGCTGTAGGAGCAGTGGGAGAAAACTACTGGAAATGCTAGAAAATTAGGTCTGAGATAGACTGAAAAAAATGTAATTATACTAGCACTCATTAACCACTTAATATGGGCCAGGAATTGCAGTGAATGTGTTTCTGAAATTTATTTTACTTAACCCTCACATTACCCTAGTGAGTTACTTGCTAATGGTATTGACATTGATATTAGTTTTGTTATTATTACTAGGAGTGGTAATAGCAGTGGTAGTGTTTGACTTAACTATGTAAATAGTTGATGATTACTTAAATACATTCATATAAGGTCACTTAAAGGCAAATATGGTAAAATTCCATTTTAGATAAAATGGTACGGAAAATGTCAGGATCTGAAAAACTAGGCATGCAATAAACATAAACTGTTTCTTTTAATAAAAAATATAATAAGCAATAAAGGAAGAAGGGTGGGTTGGTTATCATGATAACAACACATCAGAGTTATCTATCCATCATTACTAACTATCCACTGAAATGTGGACAAAAATCATTGTTTATCCCTTCAAATTTGGCCCCAAAGTACTGCACACAATATTGCAAATAATTTTACTTAATTACACTTTCACCCAACCAAAATACCCCTAATCTCAAACCCATCTCCAATTATACTCTACAGTTAGATCATTGGTCCTGAATTTTTGTATGTGTGTTGTTTTGTTCCTTTGTGATAAGAGCATAAGAATAGGAACTCAGAGCCCAGGGTCTGAAATCAAACAACTCAGATTCAGTTTATAATAATCCCTACTTAACTGAGTTAATACATGGAAATTTTTAGAACAGTTCTGGTACATTGTATGTGTTATATAAATTTTAACTATCATTATGTATAAGAATCTAGGGTCATCATTTTTTTACAAAAATGGTGCTATAATATATAAAGCTTTTTGGAAGGAGAATCTCATTTTCCTGATAAGTGAGACATAATACTGACACATAATTAAGTCTTAAATTCCTTTGTAAGACGCATTACTAGGTACCACCAGGAAAAAAGAGTACTGCCAATTAAATATGGCAAAATGCTTTGCTACCATTTAGAATCTTTATTGGAAGAGTTCTTTTAGACACATTTACACAGATAATCTTATCATATGTTATTCTGGTGCATATATTTTAAAAATACTATAAGAGAACTAAATTGGTTACAGTAGTCTTAAAAAGAAGTCCTCACATTGAGTCCAGTTCTTCTGTACACTTTCATCAGACTCATCATTACCCATGTTCCTTGCACACAATATTTTTTTCTGTATTATCAAGAACATCATCTTTTCCCATTGAACTTGAATTACCATCTTTCTTATACATTAAATTTTCATATGTGCTCAGATTTATTACTTGGTACATTTTATTCTTCAATTTACCTAGAATTGATTTTTGTGTAAATGGTTATCCCGTTGTTTAGAGTTGTTTATTGAATAATCATGCCTTCTCCACTGGTTTGAAATGCCCTATATATCTGTTCCACTCATATTTCAATTTTGGCACCAGCATTACCCCATTTCAATTTCTGCAACTCTATGATGTTTTTATATATGGTAGACATGTCATCTTCCCCATTCTTTTACTCTTTTTTATCAGAACTTAATTGAATATCCTCTCATGTTTATTCTTTAAATGAACTTTAAGATGCTCTGGTCACATCCTATCTCTCCCATCATACACATAGATACTAAATAAATAACAGATAAACACTGTGATGTGTTTTTCATTGAAAGTATATTGCATGTATAGATAGATTTACGTGTAAAGATACCCATCCTATAATATGTTTCACTTATTGAAGACTTTTATGTCTTTAGTAGAATTTTGTAGTTATCTTAATTTGGTCATTCACATTAATTTTATAATTTTGTACTTTATGTTTTGTATTAATATTGTGAAGATTTTTTCATTTTATTATCAAATGGATTATTGTTGAAATATAAAAAGTATGTTGATTTTAGTATATTAATATTATGGCTTTAGACTTGGTTCCCCAGGGCTTTACAGAGAATTATACCATCTACAGATGATGAAGTTTTCTGAATTTTTATTTATTTTTGATTTATACATGTATATTTTATGAACTCTGACAAATATATCTATATTATGGTAAATAATAGAAATAATAGTGGACAATTCTATTTTTCTAAATTTTAATGGGAATGTTTCTGGTATTTCTTAAGTTTGATGCTAGCTTTAAAACTGTTATTTATAATGCAAAAAAATTTATTTCTATTTTACCAGGAATGTTCTTTAGGAATGTCTGTTGGATTCATCCCCCCACCAGCAAAAGATATTTAAGGATCTATTCAAATATTTTTCTCCTTTGACATGTTATTATGAATTATTATTAGTTTCTTAATATTGAGCCATCTATGTTCTATGCACTAATAGCATAGCATTTACCTAATCATTGACTATTATTTTTAAAATATATATCTGGATTTAATTTGTTTGACATTCAGGAAATTTGAACCAATATTTAATATTGGTGTTGAGGGGCACCTGGGTGGCTCAGTTGGTTGGGCGTCTGACTTCAGTTAGGTCATGCTCTCACAGTCCGTGGGTTCAAGCCCATTGTCGGGCTCTGTGCTCACAGCTCAGAGCCTGGAGCCTGTTTCAGATTCTGTGTCCCCCTATCTCTCTGCTCCTCCCCCACTTGCTCTCTGTCTCTCTCAAAATAAAATAAAGACATTAAAAATTTTTTTAATTTGGTGTTGCATAGTTGTTTTCTATTTTTCACTGTCAAATTTTAGCAAAATATTTATACTAGCTTTGTAAAATAGTCTGGGAAGCCTTCTTTCTCTATAATCTGTTACATGGATGTTTGAAATAACTTACAATTACAATGAAACTGTCTTGGCATATGACTTTCTATAAGGTGCTTTCTGTAACAAGGCTCAATTATAATCAAGTTTTCTACCTCTGCTTGGGTTGACTTTAATATTATTGACCCATATACTCATTTGTTACACTGAGATTTTTAAATTATTTTTGATGATTGCTACTCTTGCTAAATCCTTTTTTATTAAACTTTTAAAATTTTAATTCCAGTGTAGTTAAACTACAGTGTTATATTAGTTTCAGGTGTACAATAGAGTGATTCAACAATTCTCTCCATTACTCCATGTTTGTCATGATAGGGGTACTTTTGGATACTCATCAGTTATTTCACTCATTCCCTATCCACCTTCTCTCTGGTAAGCATCAGTTTGTCCTCTATAGTTAAGAGTCTGTTTCTTTGTCTCTCTCTTGCTTTCTCTTTTGTCCTATGCTTATTTGCCTCTCTCTTGCTTTCTTTCTTTTTTCCTATGCTTATTTGTTTTCTTGTATTTTCCTGCTGATGAGTGATTTTGAACAGCTTTCCATGTGTCTGTTGTCCATTAACATAACACTATGTGTTAATTATACTAGAAAAGAGAAAGAAAGAAAGAAAGAAAGAAAGAAAGAAAGAAAGAAAGAAAGAAAGAAAATAGAATCAAAAAGAAAGAACCAAATAGAAAAACAGGTTGGATAATGAAATTGCCAGTAAAACAAATTATTTGTTTATTATAAAAATAAGATGTTAACTTGGGTTGCCTGTGTGACTCATTCAATTTAGTATCTGTCTCTTGATTTTGGCTCAGATCATGATCTTATGGTTCATAGGATTGAGCCCTGCATTGAGCTCTGTGTTGACAGCATGGAGTCTACTTGGGATTCTCTCTCTCCCTCTCTCTCTGCCCCTCCCCTGCTCTCTCGCTCTCTCTTTCTAAATAAATAAATAAACAAATAATTTAAATAAAACACAATGTTAACTATTTTTGAGTTTTATTTAAAAAGCTGATAAAATATAACTAACATCTTTTGAAAAGTACAGCAGAGTGTGACATCATCAATATGGTGACATAGTTTGTTCCTGTCTTCCCTCATAAGAAAAACAACTACCATCTATTTGAGAACAAGATACCACTGAGACAATCCTAGAACATGAGAGTGAGATGGAAGCACCTCTATGTACCCCATAAAGACCAAGAGAGACTACATTAGAAGGATAAGAAAAGTAGTTCCAGATTGGCAGCATTGCCCTTCTCTCAGGCCAGTGCAGTACCATGCAGAGAGGTCTTTCTTATGCCTCTACTTCCTACAGTGAGGTAAAAGACCCCTGCAAATCACCAGCCACCCCGAGTATTGTGGATCACTTTATGGAAGCTTTACTCTGATTTCACACCACAGGGGTAAAGGGGAAACTGCAGGGCCCAGCTACTTGGAATCTATGATGGACAAGTGGAGAAGGGCTTGCAAAACCAGCATATAGACCTTGGCAGACCCACTTCATACTTGCTGTGCTCAAGTAGTAACCATAGCTTGGCTCATCTGAAGAACCAAGTCAAGGGTAAACTCTGACCAGGGAACTTGAAAGGGTATATGATGCCTGATTCCTATCCTCAAATGAGAAGTATTCTTGGCCATAGAGCCCATATTTCCCATGGCCAAGCAAAGTTCTCAGTCATAACCCCACCTGCTGTGGAGAGTGCCTTTCTGTCCTATCTGGCCAGAAAGACTAATGAAAATTCTTTGAAGCTGTGTAGCCTACTGCACTCAAGTCAAGAGGAAGGCAGGCAAAGCTGATCACCCTAGAGCAAAGCCAGTACTGAGCATAGAAACTTGCTATGCTATGCATAGGCTGGGAAATTAATTCATAGCCAAGGCTAAGAGTAGAACATGGACCTTCTTAGAAAGCCTATTTGGGAAATTGGGAGTAACCTGCAGCAGCTCCTCTCTCTCCTGCCTAATCAAGGGGAGTGAAATATAGCCCCACTGCTCTGGAGAGTGTCTCCTGGCCCCACCTGATCAGAAAAGGAAACTGCAGCCCAGCAGCATTTGAGCCCAAGGGTAGGCAGGCAGAGCCAATAGTTTATAGAACAAAGCCAGTGGCTCTGTTCATCCAGGAATCTTAGGGTGAGGCATTAGTTTAAGATAAGACAACAAGGTGCCTTACTAATTTTAGAACTGCTTCTACTGCTTCACCTGGGCAGGGAATTCAATTCATGAATCTGCTCATTGCTGAATACAAACTTCAGCCTGTACAACTAGGAAACCTAACCAGAGCACCCGGGAAGCTATGTAGTCTACTCAACAACTCTAGGTACTGTGACACTTAAACATAGAGCAGAGCCCATTGCTTCCCCTATTTGCAGAGCAAAACCACTGGTCTCATCTGACCAGGGAATTCAGTAAACACTCAGGCCTGATGTGGGCCCCAATACAATAAGATATAAAGGCCCTGGGGCTTGATCTGCTGCCCTGCCAGGGAAGGGAAACCAATTCATAATTCATTTCCTACTGATTATAGTGCCCACACCCAACAATCTAGTAATCCTGACCAGGGAACTTAGACAACTGTGGAGCCAACCTACAGTCTTACTTGGGTAGGGTACCAAGCCAACATTCTTATATAACGGTTCTCAGCCTGTGACACACCCCCTTTCTTGTTATCAGAGCTTGAACCATCACCTTGCCCAAAAATAGACTATCAGAGCAGGCCCCACCTACTTAAAGATATAACCAGAACAAGCACCCAGAAACTGAGGCCTAGCTAACTGATGAGGAGCCTTTCCAAAGCAAACAAATACATTCTGGAAGAGGAGCCCCATTAGTCAAATGCATAGACACCAATGAAAAGAATCAAAGATCACAATCAGGTAAATATGGCACCACCTCCCATAACTGACCATAAAGAAATGGAGATCTATGAACTTTCAAAAAAAAGAATTAAGAAAAATCCTCTTACAGAAATTTAGTAAACTACAAGAATACACAGAAAACTAAATGAAATTAGGAAAACAATGTAAGAACAAAACACAAAGTTTGACAAGGTAATAACAACCATCAAAACAACAAACAAATAAAAAGAAATCCTGGAGATTAAAGATACAACTGAACCATTCAAAAGAAAGAATAAGCAACCTGGAGGATAGGATACTGTAAATTTCTCAGTCAGAGAAATAAAAAGAAAAAAAGAATGAAAAAGACTGAGGAAAGCCCATGGAAAATATAAGACACAATGAAAGTCAACCAATATTCACAATGTGGGTATTTCAGAAGAAGAGGATGAGAAAGGCACAGAAAGTATATTTAAAGCAATAACAGCTGAAAACTTCCTGAACCAGGGGAAAGAAACTGACATCCAGATCTATCAGTACCCCCAAAATCCAAATAGGGTTGAACTGGAATAGGGCTACACCAAGCCCCAAGACACATTATAAATAAATTGTCCAAAGAAAAAAAAATAAGAATGAATATTAAGAGCAGCAAGAGAAAAGAAAGAATTTACATACAAGGGAACTCCAATAAGACTATCAGCAAATTTCTCAACAGAAACTATTTAGGCCAAGAGAAAATGAGTAACATATTCTAAATATTGAAAGAAAATATTCATCAACCAAATAAGACAAATAAAGGCTACTTAACAAACAAAAACTGGAGAAGATCATTGCTATCAGACAAGACTTATAAGAAATGCGAAAGGGAGTTAGATCTTTGAGTGTAAGTAAAATATCACAAATTAACATAAAAATGCCAAAGGTAGTATATATAGTCATAATTAGAGTCTGCAATATGGTAATAGTGGTACATACATCTCTTCTAACACTAGTTTAAACATTGAAAATGAGCACAACAAACCTAACCATAGATACAATAATTTGTTATTAGTTACACAACATAAAAACATGTAAATTGTAACAACAACCTAAATGGTGAGGGGACAAGTAAAAGTGTAAAGTATAATAATTCTATTAAAGTCAAGTTGTTATTAGTTTAAAACAAGGTGTTATAAGTTTAGCATAATTTATGTAAGCCTCATGATAATCACAAGGGAAAACATTGTGGTAATTACACAAAAGAACATTATAAAGAAGTCAAAGCACACAAAACTGACAGGAGAATAAGAAACAAGGATCAATGGATCTACAAAAAAATCACAAAAAATAATGAACAAATAACAATAGTAAGTCTTTACCAATAAATAATTTAATCAAAAGTGGATTAAATTCTCCAATAAAAAACATAGAATGGCTGAATGGATTAAAAACAAAACAAGATCCAACAAATGCTGTCTACTCAGAAACTGAGTGTACAGGGATGGAAAAAATATTTCAAGCAAATGGTAACCACAAAGTATCAGGAGTAGCTATATTTATTTTGGAAAAAGTAGACTTTAAACTAAAAATGGTAAAAAGAGAAAGAAGGTCATTATATAATGATAAAAGGTTTGGTACAGCAAAAGATATAATAATTATAAATCTTAAGCACCCAACATTGGAGCAGTTAAGTATGTAAAGCAAAAACTAACAGAACTAAAAGGAGAAATAATACAATAATAATTGAGGAATTTAATATTCCATTCTCAACCATGGGTATATCATCCAGAGAACTGATAAGAAAACATCAGATTTGAAGAATATAGTATAACAAAGGGGCTTAACAGACATATACAGAATATCCTATCCAACAACAACAGGGTACACGGGTACACACTTTTCTCAAGTGCACATAAAATATTTTCAAGGGAAAACCATATGTTAGGTCACAAAAGAAGTCAACAAATTCAAGAAAATTGAGGACCTGCGGCAAGATGGTGGAGAAGTAAGAGGCCCCATTACCTCCGTCCACCCGCAACTATCAAACTGACAAGAATTAAACAGCCACAGCTCTCTGATCTCAAAGAATAGAGGTGAGCGGACAGACCCCTTATCAACAGCAGTATCATGGTTGCCTGAGTGAGTGGGTGCAAGCTGGGACTGGAGACTTTAGGAGAGGAAGCACTGGGCCAGGAGACAAAGCACCCAGAGGTTTGGCACTGGGCTCACAGAAACATGCGTGTCCCTAGGTGCACTACTCCGCTGACAGCCGCACAAAGCAGGGCAGCGCTGAGACAAGAGGTGCACAGTTCAGAAGACAGCCGGGTGCACGCGCATGGTGGCCAGGTATCCAGAGGCCCAGGGACCTTCACAGCCACGTGCAGCACCGCCAGGCAAGGCAGCAGAGAGACCAGGGGAAGAGAAGTAGAGACTGAATCACTCACAGTGTAATCCCTGGAGAAGAGAGATTTAGCCTAGGACTGAGAGCCACTGAACTCAGAAAGAGAGATCTGTTCCCCTTAGCACGGCTATTCTCCCTTGGGCTGGCAGCTCACCAAATTCAGGTGGAGCCAGGGGAAAAAACTGACTTCACAATCCCCCTATTTGATCCTGATCAGAAAGCTGCCCGCTTACAAAAGACTTTAACTGTGGTGGCAATATTGAGTGTGTGGGCAAGGACTTAGAAACCAGGCAGTACTTAAAAAACAGAAACAATTAGACCCTCCTGAGGCACAAGGAGGTTGGACTCAAGAAAGTGGCTGGCAATACATGGACTGAGGGGGCTTGGGGTGACTGCTGCCATTCTTCTCCCCACATCCACCAAGGAGGGGCCTCAGAGAGCAGCCCCTGAGACCTGACCCACCTACATCAAGCCACGTCCATCCACACTGGAGAGGTAATGTGTTTTTGCTTATTACCTTTAATTGGATTCCTGATAATATTTTTACTTTTAAAAGAACATCTCCTGAAACTACACACCCTAGACAGTCAAAGAGCGTCCTTCAATAGAGAAATACTAATAGACACACTGTGTAGAACAAGCTTCTAAAACGGACAAGAGACAGAAAGCTAGCCGAAATGAGGAAAAGTAAGAACTCTCCTCTAAAGAAACTCCAGGGAGAAATCACAGCTACAGAACTGCTCAAAACAGACACAAGCAACATAACTGAACAAGAATTTAGAACGATTGTCATAAAATTAATTGCTGGACTTGAAAAAAGCATAGAAGCCATCAGAGAAGATATTGACACAAAGACTAGGAACCTTCAAAATAGCTATGACAAGTTTTAAAAAAAGGCTATAAATGAGATGAATAAAATGGAGGCTGCAATCTGCACGAATTGAAGAAGCAGAGAGGACAATAGGTGAATTAGAAGACACAGATATAGCAAAAGAGGAGGCCAAGAAAAAGAGAGAAAATGATTCAGGAGCAGGAAAGGAGAATCAGAGACCTGAATGATACAATCAAACGGAATAATGTCTGTATCATAGGAGTTCCTGAAGAGGAAGACAAAGAAAGAGTGCTTGAAGGGGTGCTGGAACAAATTATACATGAAAATTTCCCCAATCTGGGGAAAGAGAAAGACATTGAAATTCAGGAGGCATACCAAACTTCCCTGAGATGTAACGTAAACCGACCTTCAGCATGACATATCATAGTGAAACTGGCAAAATATGAAGACAAAGAGAGGCTTCTGAAAGCAGCTAGGGAGAAAAGGCCTTGACATACAAAGGGAAACCTATCAGAGTGGTTAGAGACTTATCTACTGAAACATGGCAGGCCAGAAAGGAATGGCAGGAAATCCTCAATGTGATGAATAGGAAGAATATACAACCAAGAATTCTTTATCCAGCAAGGCTGTCATTCAAAATAGAAGGAGAGATAAAAGTTTTCCCAAATAAACAAAAGTTGAGAGAATTCCTCACCACCAAACCAGCCCTACAAGAAATCCTAACGACACTTTATGAGGGAAATGTAGCAAGGAATATAAGGTGCCAGAGACATCACTACAAACATGTACTCGACAGGGAACACAATGAAACTAAACCCACATTTTTCAATAATAACACTGAATGCAAATGGACTGAATGCTCCAATCAAAGACACAGGGTAGCAAAATGGATAGAAAAACTAAAATCGATCTATTTGCTGTCTACAAACACTCATCTTAGACCTGAAGACACCTTCAGATTGAAAGTAAGGGAATGGAGAAATATCTAATGCCAAAAGAAAGCTGGAGTAGCCATACTTATATCAGACAAACTGGACTTTAAAATGAAGGCAGTAACAAAAGAAGAGGAAGAATATTATATAATAATTACAGGGTCCCTACATGAAAAAGAGCTAACAGTTATAAACATTTATGCACCGATTTCAGAAGCTCCCAAATACATAAAACAATTAATCAGAAAAATAAGCAATCTTATTGACAAGAATGTGCTAATTGCAGGGGACTTTAATACCCCACATACAACAATGGAAAAGTCAACCAGACAAAATATCACTAAAGAAACAATGGACCTGAATGGCACACTGGAACAGATGGAATTAATAGATATATTTAGAACTCTCCATCCTGAAGCTAGGGAATTCATTTTCTTCTTGAGTGCACATGGCACATTCTCCAAGATTGATCACATACTGGGTCATAAAACAGCCCTTCATAAATACAAAAGAATTGAGATCATACCATGCACACTTTCAGATCACAATGTTATGAAACTCAAAATCAACCACAGGAAAAAGTCAGGTAAACCTCCAAAAATATGGAGGTTAAAAACTGCCCTACTAAAGAATCATGGGGCAAACCAGGCAATTAGAGAGGAAATTAAAAAATATATGGAGAAAAATGAAAATGAGAATACAACAATTCAAACTCTCTGGGACGCAGCAAAGGCAGTCTTAAGAGGAAAGTTCATAGTACCCCAGGCCTATTTCAACAAACTAGAAAAAGCACAAACTCAAAACCTAACAGAGCACCTAAGGAAACTAGAAAGGGAGCAGCAAGAACACCCAAAACCCAGCAAAAGAAAAGAAATAATGAAGATTAGAGCAGATTTAAGCATGATAGAATCAACAAAAACAAATGAACAGATCAATGAAACCAAGAGTTGGTATTTTGAAAAAATAAACAAAATTGATAACCCTCTAGCTAGGCTCCTCAGAAAGAAAAGAGAGAACATTCAAATAGACAAAATCATGAAGGAAAATGGATCTGTTACAACAGATCCCTCAGAAATACAAGTAATCATCAGAGATTACTATGAAAAATTATATGCCAAAAACCTGGAAAATCTAGAAGAAATGGACAAATTCCTAAACATATACGCACTACCAAAATTCAAACGGGAAGAAATGGAAAATCTGAACAGACCCATAACCAGTGAAGAAATCGAATCCGTGATCAAAAATATCTTAACGAATAAAAGCCCAGGGCCGGATGGATTCCCAGTGGAATTCTACCACACGTTTAAAGCAGAGTTAGTGCCAATCCTTCTCAAGCTATTCCAAAAAATAGAAATGGAAGGAAGATTTCCAGACTCATTCTACAAAGCACATATCACTTTGATTCCTAAGCCAGGCAGAGACCCCCCCCCCCAAAAAAAGAGAACTACAGACCAATATCCTTAATGAATACGGATACAAAAATACTCAACAAGATACTAGCAAACCGAATTCAACAGCATACACAAAGTATTATCCGTTATGATCAAGTGGGATTTATTCCTGGGTTACAAGGCTGGTTCAATATTCGTAAATCCATTAATGTGACACATCACATTAAGAAAACAAACGAAAATAAAAACATATGATGCTGTTGATAGATGCAGAAACAGCATTTGACAAAATACAACATCTCTTCTTAATAAAAACCCTCGAGAAAGTCAGAATAGAAGGAACTTACTTAAACATCATAAAAGCCATTTACGAAAAGCCCACAGCCAATGTTATCCTCAATGGGGCAAAACTGAAAGGTTTCCCCCTGAAATCAGGAACACGACAGGGATGTCCACTCTCACCCTTGTTGTTTAAGATAGTGTTGGAAGTCCTAGCATCAGTAATCAGACAACGAAAGGAAATAAAAGGCATCAGAATCAGCAAAGAAGAAGTCAACTTTCACTTTTCACAGATGACATGATACTCTACATGGAAAACCCAATCGACTCCACCAGAAACCTTCTAGAACTGAACAACAAATTCAGTAAAGTTGCAGGGTACAAATTCAATGTACAGAAATCAGTTGCATTCTTATTCATCAAAAATGAAGCAACGGAAAGAGAAATCAAGAAACAGATCCTATTCACAATTGCACGAAAAACCATAAAATACCTAGGAATAAACCTAAACCAAGATGTAAAGGACCTATATGCTGAAAACTATAGAAGACTTATGAAGGAAATTGAAGAAGACACAAAGAAATGGAAAAACATTATGTGCTCATGGATTGGAAGAATAAACATTGTTAAAATGTCATTATTACCCAAAGCAATCTACACATTCAATGCAATCCCCATCAAAGTTGCACCAGCATTCTTCTCAAAGCTAGAACAAACTA
>PJEM01016497.1:0-25531 GCA_004023845.1 Helogale parvula | reverse complement strand
GAGGATGTCCCGGGAGGAGCAGGGGGAGGATGTCCCAGGAGGAGCAGGGGGGAGGATGTCCCGAGAGGAGCAGGGGGAGGATGTCCCAGGAGGAGCAGGGGGGAGGATGTCCCAGGAAGAGCAGGGGGGAGGATGTCCCGGGAGGAGCGGGCGCGGGGGATTCGCGGAAGAGCCCTGGGTGCGAGAGGAGGCAGACGTGCTCAGGACCCTCTCTCAATGCAGAGCAAGCGCATCTTGCAGAACGAGGTTCCTTCCCAGGCCGCCCGGCAGCCCCGCTCCAGCTCCTGATCTGCAGGCACGCGCGGACCCGGGACTCCCCGCAGCCCACACGGGGCCTGAGGAGGGTGCACCCGCACTAAGCAGCTCCCATCCTCCTCCGTGTGCGCGCGCAGACACCCTCCGGTGACGGCCGGGCTGCTCCGGACACACCCGGAAGGACGCTGGGCACCACACTGAGCGCTCACTTCTTACAGACCGATTAACGCGACCAAACTAAAGTTTCCAAGTGTTCCATTAGAAAGTCAGCTTCCTTTAAATAATAATTTATATTTTGTAATGTACATTTAATAGATCATTTCGAAAAAAGTATTTTTCTGAAAACGTGAATAAATTACAGTATTTTGCTTTGTTGTTTACTTAAATTGACATTTTTGACAGAAATATATTCAAATTGTATGTATTTTAAGCTCAAGTATGTCTTTTATTTTTAATCGTTTAGGCTAAGGGCTGGATAATAGAGTTTGAGGCCCCAAGTGTGCTGCTTACAAGCCCGCGGAGGCTGTGTTCTCTCCTGTGGGCCTGGAGAGAAGCTTCTGGCAAAGGCTTTCCCCCAGGTCTGGGGCAGATTCCTTTGGGAAGCAGAGAAATCCCTCTTTTTCACAGGCTTCTCGACCTGTGAGCTGGGCGGTGGGGGACCGTGTCGGCAGGGCCAGCCCACGGCGCCAGGCCAGCCCTGTGGCACTGGTGGGACAGAACCCGCGGCGCCTCCTCAGGGAGGAGGAGGAAGGTGCGGCGGCAGATGGAGCCTCTGAACGGCTCTGGGAGACCCGGGAAGGAGGCCAGCCTGGAGCTGGGGAGGGGACAGGCCTGGGGCCGGGGAGGGGACAGCCTGGGGCGGGGAGGGGACAGGCCTGGAGTGGGGAGGGGACAGGCCTGGGGCCGGGGAGGGGACAGCCTGGGGCGGGGAGGGGACAGCCTGGGGCCAGGGAGGGGACAGGCCTGGGGCCGGGGAGGGGACAGCCTGGAGTGGGGAGGGGACAGCCTGGGGCCAGGGAGGGGACAGGCCTGGGGCCGGGGACGGCAGGGCTGGGCACTGTCCCCTTCACACCAGCTGGCTCCCACAGGGAGCACAGGACTGGTGCGCAGGCAGGCGGAGTTCTCATGGCTCCGTGGCCGCCAGGCTGCGGGTGCCCGTCTTCTGCCGCTATCGTGCCTTGCCCACAACGGCCCGGCCTCAGATACCCAAGATGCCCTAGTTTGGCAAAAGCAACACTCGGACAGCGTCAGACAACCTCCCTCTCTCCAGACGGACACCACGTCCCTCACAGCCTCACGTTACAGGGAGCCTTGGATCAAAGCGTCGCCGGCACCACACGCCTGCACGGGCGCTCCTGCCGGCCGCCACTCGAGACCCCGGGAGCCTGGAGTCCCTGTCAAGTTCAGAAGCACAGAATATCCCCAACGGAGGAATTCAAAAGGAACCCACAGGAACGGGAACCAAGGAGCCACAAGGAAACTGTGGAGGAAAACATATCAATTACTCTAAATAAGAAACAAGGAAATTTCTTCGGGCTGATTTTGTAACACAGAGCTACTTGTAGTTCAAGTCTGGGTGCTTCCACGGTCTTTTTATTAACTGTTCCCTCGCTACGCATCAAAGCAAGTCAGGTAGCGAACCGTGAGGGTGGCCGCGCACCCTGACCACCCAGGCTGGAGGCCAGGACACGCCAGAGGCTCAACCGCAGAGCCGGCGGCGAGCCGCGCAGCCTCCAGCCCCTGTGAGCCTCACGGCCACGGGACCGGCCCCACGGGCGTCTTCGGGGGACTGAACCAAGGAAGCAGCGACGTGAGAAATAGAGCCAGAGCTTCTAGAACTCTCTTATGCCAGAGAAAGAGCTTAGTTCTGTCAGAATCTTGAGCCGTCCAGATCCAACCAACACAGCTGCTGCTGCTGTTGTTTTGCTTTTTTTTTTGTTTTGTTTTTTGAAGGAAAATGGCAAAAAGCTGTCAGGGCTCCAGGTTCTTTATGATGAGGCGACTCAGGGGAAATAAACGTCAAAGGCGTCAGGTAGAAACAGGGAGTGTCCATCTCCCCGGTATGAGAGGCACTCACACTTCCAAATGTGTCCTCTTTCTCCGTGAGGGGTTTGGTCTCTCCAGAATCTGGGCTCAGTGGGGGCCCCAAGCTCTAGCTCAGCACCCATTTGAAAAGGGGGGCCAGCCACGTCAGCCCGCCCAGCCTCGCCCACAGGCACCGCCCTGGCAAGGCCACCTGGAGGTCAGAACGAGCTGCCAGGTGACCCCCGGGCACAAGTTTCCTCTCTGTGCCCTTGAGATGAGAAAACTACAGTTTCAAGGGGACAGAGAGTTGGGGAGACAGAGGGACACAGATCATGAGAGACTATGGAATACTGAGAATGAACCGGGGGCTGAAGGGGGGGGTGGCGGTCATGGAGGGGGGGCGCTTGTGGGGAGAAGCACTGGGTGTTATACGGAAACCAATCTGACAATAAACTATTATTTTAAAAAAAAAGGAAAATTACAGTTTCTCCATCTCTGTCATAACCCTGACCTGAAAGAGACAAGACATTTTACAAGACACACCGCGATTTATAAAAAGTGTATTCATAAAAAAACTTGCAAAGTGAAGAATTTGCATATAGTCTTACATGTAAAATTCTTACAACACGAATCAGATATACCCAGAAGCATAAAACTGGCAAATCAGGCGCTGCTGTACAGGCTGTGTGGACTGACCCCAAGGCTCCTGGCGGGCGCCGGGTCGCACCGCACAGACCGGCAGGGACCGGCTTGGCTTCGCGAGGATCTGCCAACGGAGACGCTACTTGAAATGAAGCCGCACTAAAACCACCACCCAAGAGATACGCTATCGTTAGGAATTAAATTGGAGGAGCGCCTGGGGCTCAGTCGGTTAGGCGTCTGGCTTCCGGCTTCGGCTCCGGTCATGATCTCACGGTTCGAGCGTTCGAGCCCCGCGTCGGGCTCTGTGCTGACAGCTCTGAGCCTGGAGCCTGTCTTCGGATTCTGTGTCTCCCTCTCTTTTTCTCTCTGCCCCTCCCCTGCTCATGCTGTCTCTGTCTCTCAAAAATAAATTTAAAAAAACATTTAAAAAAAAAGAATTAATTTGGAAATTACAGTGAATGCCGTGAAAGACCTCGGTGCGTCTGCTCGCAGACCCCCTGCCTGCGTCCCGGAGGTGTCCCGTGTCTGCCTTGGGCCACGTGCACTCTGCTGTCAATGGAGACATTGTTCTAACTGCTTGCTTGGAGGCGGTATTTGTCTATCTGACATACATTTATCACAAGGAAAACTGTACTAACTGTATTTTCTTTTTCTCAATGCTCTGGCATTTGGGCACCTGACAGACCCAGACTGCCCCTCGCAGGGCTAGCCAATCCTTTTTTATTTCTTTCATGTTTTTACTTACTTTTGAGAGACAGAGAGACGGAGTGTGAGCATGGAAGGGGCAGCGAGACAGAGAGGAGACAGAATCAGAAGAAGGTTCCAGGCTTTGAGCTGTCGGCACAGAGCCTGATGTGGGACTCGAACTCACAAGCTGTGAGACCAGTGAGGCACCCAGGCGTCCCGAAAGCTAGCCAATTCTTAAAGACAGCAAAGGGGTCTGCCGGGGGTGGATCTTCTTACTCAAACCACCCCTCACCTCTCTCCGTAGCCCACATCAAGCCAGCGCTGCCCCTGCTCTAAATCGTGCCAGGGCCGGGGACCAGGCGACTAGAAACCAGACACAGCCCGAAGCCTGCCGGAATTACTGAAGCTGCCAGCCTGAGGCCGCTTCCCCCGCCGTCCTGCCCTTCCTGTGGAAACCATGAGAAGAGCTCTGGCCTAGGCCTTCCCACCGCTCCTTCCTGCCTCCAGACCAAACCTGGTGCTCCCTGCGTGGCCTGTGGGGCGGCCTGCGGGGCCTGCGTCACATGGGCCCTCCTCTAGGGAAACGTAAGTGACAAAGTCTTCCTTCAGTGGCCCTGGCCTCTCCCTGATGTCATAACCTACAGCGGTGCCGCTCTCAGTCCTGGCCTGGGGACAGACCAAATCTACTTAGCTTCCTTTTAACCAGAGGGCGTGTCGCAGCACCTACGACAACCGAGACCAGCTTCCTGACCGCGCGTGGGGTCCTCTCCGGCCCGCTGTGCACTCAGATGAAAGACTCGGTAAAGACGGCTGTCACGTGTATTTTGCCACCATTTTTTCCTCATCACAGGACACAAGCCAAAGCACACATCTTCCAAACATAAAAAATGCCGTATTTTCTGCTTTCTTCAAAGTCAGAGAGGCTGGGGATCCACGGGCGTGACGAGGCGGAAGGCGCCCCGACGGGGTGGGGGCGCGCCGTGGAGCCAGGACGAGCCCCCCGGGGGTGCCGTGCTCCGGAGCCGCTCCCCGTGACCCCACGGGAGCCGGAGCGAGGTCCTAACAGAGCACTCACCTGCTCTGTCCTCTTCCCAGGGCTTCCTCTACCGCTAGGATTACTTCAGAAAAGCATAAAAATAGAATGCCTGCGTTCATGAGCATCTGGAAATCACAGCAGGACGGCAGTGATTTACTGCTCCAGACAGGGCTCCCGTGAGGACCAAGCTGGTCCATAATTTAAAGAAATGCTTCGAGGACCCTGCCGAACACCCATTTCCGACGCCAGCTGCCCCCCTTTGCAAGTTCACAGCTACCGGACTCCAGGAGGTGCCATAAGTAGCCGCACACATTTCGTATCTGGCGTTCCGGGGCCTCATTAATTTTACTTTTATCTATGTCCTCAGACTAAAGACTCCAAAATGTAGTGCTCCTAGGATATTAACCTATGAAAAAGACTCTTAAAAATTATTTTCTCTTTTAAGAAGAAGAAAAGGAGTTTATTCCATCAGAATTGTAAACTCTGCACAATGAGTCTGTATCGCACAGAATCGACGCATGAGAAACTGCAGGCTACTTGGCACGAGGGTGCGTGTTACCCGGGAAAACAGCGGTGCTCCCCGTTCACTCGCTGGACTACTGGTGACACTGCGGGGGGCGGCCCGGAGCCCGCCCAGGCGGTGGACAAGCGGACAGCGGCGTCTGTGCTCACGGAGCCTCTGCTCCTCCGGGGGCAGGAGGGACCCTGCCGAGGAGCACCATCAGCAACAGGATGGCCCCGTACGTCGGAGGCGGTGGGTGTCACCCGCAAGGTGACAGGGCAGGAGGGCGGGGCCGTGCTCCCCAGTCTTGAGGGGGGCTGCCCCTCAGCGAGCACGGAACGGGCAGGAGGTGCCCGGGGGAGATGTCCTGGGAATCGGGGACAAAGACGCTGTGGCAGCGCCTGGCATGGCCCGGAACAGCCAGGAGGCCAGACTGGCAGAGGTGGAGACCGGGAGGCCCAGAGGTCAGCTCGAGGGGCCTCTGGGCCGCTGCAAGGACCTGGCGGTGTCTCTGCCCAGGAGCACCGTGGCCCTGGCCCCGGCCTCTGCTGAAGAACAGATGTGGGGCGAGAGCCGATGCAGGGAGACCAGTCAGGAGGCTGGCACAGATGACCCGATAGCTCAGAGCACGCGACGGCAGAGAAGAGAAATACCCATCCCAGATGCGTGCTAGGGAACAGCAGACAGACCCTCCCGGTGGCCTAGAGGTGGTGCCGTGGCTCGTGGCCTGAGAGCTGGAGAGATGGGCAGACTGTGGGCGGGGTCGGGGCCAGGGGTCTAGTTTGCTGTCTGTCGTCACACGTCTGCAGATCCCCGGGGTCCGAAGCTGACAGAGGTGTGAGTGGGAGAGACCCTGGGTCATGAGAACGGACAGAGCCCAGGACAGACCGGGGCTGAGCCAGGAAGGGCCCCGCGGCTGGTGAGGGGACGGGAAAGATGGGCAGAGAGCTCGCAAGGGAGCAGCCACTAAGGCCCCGAATGGAGTAGGAGTTCACGAAGAGAACGTCACCTGACGTCACCACGTATGGGCCAGCTTGCCTCCACTTCAGCAAATCTCAGTAAAGGAGACAGAGATGACCACACAAGGGCAGCCTGGACACAGCCACCATTTGTTTCACAACCATCAAAGACGCCATTCACGTCTTTGCAAGCAGAGTTGTGCAGTGTACAACCCACACAGCTGTAGAGTGTGGCCACCATCACAGCACTGTGAAAACCGGCACAGAGCGCAGAGCAGGTCTCTCTGCTGCAGGCCTGCTCGCCTGGCGGCTAGCCGGGGAGAGCTCTCACTCTCGTGCCCCGCAGAACCCTCGTGCGCACGACCCAGAGGGCAGGGACGGCACAGGCTCCAGGCTCGCCGGCGGGACCGGGGAGGACAGCGCCGGGCGCGGTGCCCAGCTGGCTCTGGCGGCCGTCACACCACGGCACCACCACGTTACGAAGAGGAACCCACCAGCGACAGGGGTTTGGGCAGCGTCCCCAAGATCACGTGCTGGGGGGCAGGGGGTCGACAGAACACTGCTCAGAATCCAGGCCACTTGGACCTTGGGGCCCGAGCCCTTCACGCCTCTACAGAGTGGCCCAGTTAGAGTACAAACAAGACCGCTTAATTTTCTTTTCTTATAGATCGTAAGTTCTTACAATTTTAGGTCAAAATAACACATACATGTTTCTTTAAATTAACACATCTCAACTTCCTAAGTTAAAATGGGTTTAACAGCTCGGGATAAGGATAGTTCCAGTCCATTTGTAAAATCCCCCCACTTGATTAAGATTATAAATTCAATTAAGCATTTCCCATTTTCTTTTAAGGTAACTGTACCAAGAAATTGTAAATTAAAATCAAAACCTACATTTCTCAAGTAAGTATAGCAGGTATTGGATTTGGCAGGAAAAAAAAAAGCCCCTGAATTGAGGTCTTATAATTAGCTCCAGAAGCCTCCAGCAACCAAAAGCTAAGGGAGCAGGTAGATGGCAGCCCAAGGATGGCCCAGGCGGCCCGGAATGGCCCGGGGGGCCCAGGAACGAGCGTTGGCACCAGGGGATAGCTCGAAGCCAGCGGGCCGGGGGCTATGAGGGAGGCGGACTTCTCGCTACACGCCCAAGAAAAGTTTGAAAGAAACCCGGTGATCAAGTCTGAACATAAATTTGAAACGAAACTGGGGTATGTATTTGACAGTCACGGTGTAAGCAGAGATTTCTTTAAAGATGAGTTTTTGACGCATTCTTGAAAAACAATGCATATTTTTACTGATTTTTAAAAACAAAACATAAACCTTTTGAAATATAAAGTAGAACTAGTTGGTCTTTCAGGGAAGGCGGAGTGGTTTTGCCCAATCGAGAATAGAAAGCCTCTGGCCCGCTTCATCTATTTATAAATGATTTAGGGCTTTTTCCAAGCGGATATGTGTAGACGGAGGAAGTCACATAAACATAGGGACGCACAGGAATGTAAAACATAGACAAAGATGTCTGATCTGACTGAAAACTCAAACAAGCCTAAGTGGAGAAGAAAACAGTGGAAAAGGGATTAGAAACCTGACAGCCTGGACTCCCAGCGGAGCGCCGAAGGCCGGGACACATAAACCAGGACCATATTCCGCGTCAGGAAGGAAGAAAATGTCCCAGGAGTAAAGATCCGTAGCAGCCACTGGACAGACACTCGTGTGCATAGAAAAGATGATAAAGACAAAGAAAACTCACGTATTTCTCATCCGTGTTACTGAAATTCACAAGTTAAGAATTCTAAGGGACTCTAGACCAACAGAATCTAATTACTGAGGAGATACAGTCAGGCCAGAGGACAGCGATGGAGTGTCACCAAGTTCCCGGGAAGGGACGGTGTGACTCTGAGCCACGCTGTTGTTCAACTATTAGGGTGGGGGAGGGACCTAACCTGAGGGGTGTTGTCGGCACCCCCCCACCAAAGCCAGGGGCCTGGCGCGGGCAGCCCACAGGCCTCCGTCCCGTCGGTCCCAGCCATGTGCACGAGGCACGTGGGGTCTCCCTCCGGCCCCCCGTCCACCGGAGGCCCATGGCAGGCAGGAAGGGGGCCCGTCACCCTGAGCCCAGAGAGCTGGGTGCCACCCCGGGCCTACACCAAGCGGGGTTCTGGGGCAGCACCCCCCGCCCACCGCCCAGAGGCAACTCTACGCACTGAAGCCTCCCTTCAGTCTAAGGTTCCAGAATTCTGTGCCTTATAAGGCAGGACGTGAGCCAAGACTTCGAGCCCCGGGGCTGCCTCCCAGACGTCAGCAGTCAGGCACCTGGCCCACCCCCAGCATCCTGTCCCCACCGCTGCTCAGCCAGGAAGGGCAGCCAGGCACAGAGGGGCAGGGCAGCAGCGCGGGAGTGTGGCTCCGCGCGAGCGGGAAAGGTGGGCAGGAGCCAGACAAGGGTTCACAGATTTTAAAACTTAAATATTTACATCACTCTTCACTTCAAAATGGTAACTCCTCACTAAAGATCAAACACACACACACACACACACACACACACACGCACACACGCAACTGGTTAAGTTAATCTTGCTAAAATTGGCAGTCTGTTAGCCCTATTACATACAAGACAACAGTCTCCAAAATGGAGTCCCTTACGCTAAGCCCCAGGTCACTAACCCGAGACCTAACCTACTTCCGGCTCCGACCTCTCCCAGAAATCCCGTCTCGGAGTCAGTGCGGAGTCACCGGGTCGGCACGAGCAGGTCACCTGGGGCAGACCCCCGCGGTCCCCTGGAGGAGACTGACCTCGTCCAACTGTCCGTGTTTGCCCGGAGCGCGTCCTCACCCTGCTCCCTCCGCACAGGGCAGTGTCGTGCGCACCGAGGGCGGAGCTCTCCAGCGGTGGCACCGCGTGCTGCCTGGCTCGGGGTCCCTGGGGAAAGCCCACCGGGCGTCCAACATTCACTCAGCCGGGTTTTAACACCACACATTCAAAACTTGAGGGTACCAGCTATTTCTTTTTTTGCATTTTATCTTAACTATCACCTATTTAAAACAATAAAATAATGAAACAGCAGAATCATAAAATTATGTTACACATAAACTACGTAAGCAAAGTAACGATTTTTTAAATACTGGGATAGATGTGTGAAATGTCATCTGTTCCACAACACAGGGAAGCCCCCTCCACAAACTCAATTATTTAAACACAGAAATTATTTGAGACCATTTAATCTGCATATCACATCAGTCACTGAACTAAATCACTTAGAAGTGTTTCACAGCAGAGCTTCCGGGGTCCTTCAGGATGGTTGGAAAAAAGCCAGCGAACACTTTGCGGACGGACGAGGTATCGGCTCACAGGGAATGCGCGGCAGACTGTTCTGGTAGCTGCCACTCGCCGGCCCGGACGGCCCCACAGCGCCGCCTGCTGTCCACAGCGCCGCCGTCAGCGGCCCGGCACGTGCTCTCAGCGTCCGGCCACTGTCACTCTGTGGCCCTGAAGGATCAAGACACCACCGAGTGGGCAGGAGGGAAGCTCTGGCGGGGGGGGGGGGGGCATGCTAGCTACACACCCTTTTCAGAACGTGGCAAAGCCAACGCTTCAAAGGGTGATTTTAATTGTATGTAAGTCATACGTCAATAAACTCAGCTTAAGAAAACAAAAATCACAGTCCCGATTTGAAATAAAATAGAAAAATACAGATTCCACGAATGAATGTATTCCCAAGGCCAGAATGCATGAGCAGGACCAGACTCGGGGCAGGCGGTTCCGCTCCCAGCGGCCACGCCCACCGGCAGCCCCCTTGTCCCCGTGGCCACCGCTGCCACCCCTCCACACAGAGAAGGGGCCTGGGCAGGGAGGCCCAGGGAGGTGCCAAAGGACACAGGGCTCCCACGAGGTCGGAGCGCCCCTCGCGCTCTCCCCGCCACCCCGGCAGGTGGGAAAGGGCCAGGAAAAGAAGAACTGCACAGAGAAGGCCCAACCCACTTCTAAATAAACCGACGCGGCCCGGCCCGCCACGGGTCCTGTGTGCTAAAAGACGCGTCTTTTTCACGTGCTCCTTTGCACACAGGACAGTGATGGCCCTTGTGCTGCGGCTCTGTCACCTGCAGCACTGTGCAGGTGTCCTAACACTGAGCAACCGGAAACACAGAGCTCTACGGGCAGCGCCACCTCAGAGGAGGGTGAAGGCTGTGGACGGCGGATTTCATCAAAATCCTGACTTTGGTGACCTGCCTGTGGAAGTGGCACCTGGACAGAAACTGAAATACACGGTCTGGCCTCCTCTCCACACCGCATCCACCCAGGCTCTGCCCCTCTCTCCCCTGCCCTGCCCTCTCTCCATCCGCTGCTGTGCCAAGGGGTCTGGAGAAGAGAAGCCAGGAGAGGGCGGTGCCCCACTGCGGTGTGGGACCTCTCCGGGGTCCTCACTCAAACGCCACCCCCTGGCGAGGCCAGCACTCCGCCCTCTGCTGCAGTCTCCCACCGAGATACGGGGTGTTCTCTGCCCCCACCAGGTGCCAGCTCCGCACGCAGGTGCCATGGGCCGTGTCCCGGGGCCTAGCCAGAGCCCGCCCGCGGCTGCCTGTGCCCGTTTGCTGGATACACGGAAGAGTGGGTGCAGGATGCAACACGCGTCTTTCTCTAAGGCGGCGACGGGTTCCAGACCCTAGAATTCCTAGACTACCAGGCTCCGGAGCCCCGAGACTCCGCGGACTTGCACCGTTCTGCGTCGCCTTCCCTAAACCTGGTGTGTCTGTGGCTTCGACTGGGACTTTGGGTGCCTCGGCCTGGGCTGTGGGAAGACAGGCGTCCCGGCCACGCAGAGCAGCAGGGGCCTGGCGGGCCCGTTGGCATGCGGGGGCAAGCCCGGGAGAGTCCGGGGGGCGCTGCCCTCCAGCACCTCTGCCCCCTCAGGGGAGAGGAGAGCCGTGCGCACCTCCCGCTCCCCCACCCTCTGCCGGGGGGAGCCCGTTTCACCGCCCCGGCCCGGCACCCGCCTGCACCTGGGGCAGCTACAGGAGGGGCAGCGGGGAGGCTGGCGCGCGTGGCCGGCCGTGTGCGGGCGCAGGCCCCTCGCCCCATCCTGCCCGCGCCTCACCCCACGGGGCCGGTGGTCTCAAAAGTCCAGGCATCATTGAAGGGGAGCTCTCTGCTTCACCCCCTACCACCCAGGACCCCTGAGGAGCGTGAGGGGACGGCAGCGCAGGGGCACGTCACCCGAGGCCCTCGGACTCCGCGGTCACCTGCACTGCCACCGGCGCCCTGGCCTGATCCAGAGGCTCACCCACGCCCCGCGTGAGTCCTTCCTCCAGTCTCACAGAACGTGAGTGTAGACGGCGGGTCCTTCAGCTCCAGAAAGGCCTTCTGGTGTCCGCACCGCCTCGTGGCTTCGCTGGGGGCCGGGTCTCGCCAGCCTGTGTCCTCCGCCTCCGCGGGACGTTTGGCCCTGACGTCACAGTCATCGCTGATCACCTGCACTTGTCAGCCTGTTCCGGGCGTTACGGTGCCCGGACGCCGGCACGCTGTCAGGACGGCCCCCTGTGAGCGGAGCCTGGGAGCCGCGGGCAGAGCCGGGACTGAGGACACGCGTCCTCGGCCCGGGACCCTGTTGTGAAGACGCTGTCAGGCGCGGTGGTGCCGAGGCCCCACAGGGCCAGGGGAAGTGCAGGCCGGACAAGGAGCCCCGGACGGGCCCACGAGGCCGGCTCAGCCCTTCCGGCAGAGGCCGCAGCCAGGGCAGGCGCCCCGGGGTCCGGGCAGGTGCACACTCCGCTTGCGCTGCCGTCCTACCGTCCCTCGGAGACGCAAACCCCGTTCTGCGCCCCAGACCCCGGACGGAGGACCCGCCTGGCCGCCTGCGGGGAGGCCCCGCCGGGCTCCGGGGTGCGCGGCCGCCCAGGAGGCCGGGGCTCGGCTCCCCGGCACGTCGCCCTCGCCCGGGCCCTGAGAACGGGGATGCCAGCGCTCCCCACCCGCCGAGCAAAAGAGCGCGTCCGTTAGCCACGCTTTTAGATTTGATCTTTCGTGAAAATCCCGTGCAGGGGCGCGTCCCTAACTCTACTGCACCCTCCCGTCCTTAATGACCCGTGGGAGTCTTCACGGGTCACAGACTGGGAACTCAGCCAGGGCTGTGTGCCTGTCAGGGAGACTCCTCTGTCAGGGACACAGTCCTGTCAGGGAAACGCCCCCCAGTCAGGGACACAGTCCCATCAGGGACACACCTCTGTCAGGGACATGCTCCCCATCAGGGACACGCCCCTGTTCAGAGACACGCCCCCGTCAGGTCACGCCCCCCGTCAGGACACGCCCCCGGCGGGCACACCGGTCAGGTAACTGCTCACGGGGTCCCGGGAAGCTCATCCCGGCACCACTACTACTGGCCCTCCAAGGCGGCGGGGCCGCAGCTCTGAGCGCAGGGCGGCACCCAGACCCCGCCCCAGCCTCCGGGGGACGTCAGGGCGGCCGGGTCACAGGTGCGCACACTCCGCGGCCCTCGGCCCCATTGGCGGAACCCGGTGAGACGCGACGTGGCTAGACGTTTGGGGTGCGGCGGGCGCGTCTTCGCCGTTCCGCCCCTCCCGGGCGCGCAGGGAACCCCCTGCCGTCACCCCCTCCGAGACCCGTCGGAGGGCCTGGTCTCTCCCCGAGCCTCCCACATGCGGCACCGGCGCTGAGGCGCGTGCCCCCTCAGACCCGGAGTGTGGTGCCCCAGGCTCGCAGAGGACCCGCCGCCTCTCCCCTCGGGGAGCGGCCCTGACGGCCTGCCCTGCACCGCGGGGTCCCCTCTGGAAACGCGTCCCGCTCCCCACAGACCTTCCAGGAAGAGGAGGGTCCGCTCCGGCTGTGGGACCACCACGCACCCCCCCAGCCCCCGGGGAAGCTGGTCCGGCAGGACGTGGCCTTCCTCACCGGCCATCAGGGCCACAAGGCCTCGACTCCAGATACGGGGGTTCGCCCCGGCCTGGCTTGCCGGTTCCCGGAGGGGCGGGCACGGCAGGGGCGGAGGCCGTGCAGGACCCTCCCGCTGCCCATGGGTCTTCGGGTAGGACACACTCTCGGACCTGGGCAGCTACCCCAGACCCGGGGCCGCACAACAGAGCCACAGTCAGGGTAGCACCTCCTGCCCAGTGCTGCCGGCGACTCGGGTCAGACACACAGGCGCCTTCTTGAGGACAGGAACCAACGCCAGAGGAGACACACGGGACCACCCCTGTCCTCGGCCAGGGTTTATTTCCGAGACCCCGGGGAGCGTGTCTGCTAACAGATTCCTTCAACCCAGAAACCACTTTACAGGGGAAAACCGTCACGGCTTTGCCACGACACCCGACGATTCAGAACTTGGTGCCGTTGCAGCTTTCACCTTGACCCGACAGCCCGAGTCAGTATGACACTCAGGCCTGGATCACTCTCAGGCCGCTCACTGTCCCGCAGCCCGCCGCGGCCTCCACCGGGAGCCAGAGAGGCCACGCACGACAGCCCGGCAGCGCCAGTGCCAACCTGGAGGGCAGCCCCCAACCCGACAGCGCCGTGCGCTGGGACCCTGTGCTCCCTCCCACGGCCACTGGCTCCGCTCAGCCAAGGCCCCCGGGGATCTCCATGCATGCCGCATGTCCGTGGGGGGCAGCGGCTGCTCATCGCGGTGCCAGGTGCTTCTGGCACTCTGTGCGCAGGGGTCCCGCGTGGGACACACAGGACCGTGCCAGAAACACAGAATCTCGCCGCACACACAGTGGGTAAGGCGGCCCACCATCCGCCCGCCCAGAGCCTCACTTCGCTTTACGTGCCAGCATGACGCATGCCTCTGTGTTTCTTACACACGCCCAAGGGTCCCAAAGCATAACTACCATGTGAAGGCAGGGGCCGCGCCCAGCTTCTCCGGAACCCACAGGCCGTAACCACTTCGGAGACCGCTGCCCGCCCCGCGCCTGCCCGCACACTCGGGCAAGCGCTGTGTGGTTCTGCCAATGTCAGTGCGGGGACTGAGGGCTGCGTCCGTCCTGACCCAAGACGCCTTTACTACACATTCTCGATTTCTCTTTTACTAGCTTTGGTCGTTCCACTGCTTTTTCAAATTACGTGGTAATAATTCTATAAAGTAGTACCTGCTATGATTTTCACTGAGAATAAAAAGGAAGCGTTCATAAACATTTGTTACTGAAAAAACATTTGGGCGTGGTGGCCATGGGTCCAAGTTCGAACTGGAGTCCGCCTTCCTCGGCCCCGCTCCCAGGGAGGCCGCTGGGGAGGTGCCGGAGCTCCTCCGTTGCCCCGGCTGCCCCACCCCGGCGGACCCGCCGCGGGGTAAGCCACCAGAGACAGCTCCTGTCTTCTCACGGAGCGCAAGAGCAACACCCGGGCCCGAAACTAAAAACAAAGCCACGGTCTCGGAGCTCCCGTCAGGACTCGAAGGCCTCTGGAGACGCGCGGTGGCAGCGCGAGGCTGACGGGGACGAGTGTCCCTCACAAAGGCTAGTTTTAGCCAAAACCCTTCCTGCTTACTTGTCTTTTTCAAACCGCTCTGGAAAAGGAAAGTTACGGGACATCAGGCGATCGGGTGCCAAGATTAGCTTTCATTTTAGGAAAGAAATACAAAATCCCTTCTCTGCAGCCAGAACAGTGCTGACAGAGCCGTGGAAGGAGACGGCTCACGGCGTCGCTGTGTTTTCTAATTCCCAGGCCTTTAATTCTGTTTTCTCGGCACATGGCTTAGAGCTCTCCTTTGGGCCTGGTCACTTTTGTGTGCCTTAAAAGACGATTTATTTGTGCAAAGGATCATGAGTAACGCGTTTCTGCCACACGGGCTGGCATCATACAAAACCGCGGCCAGGGCGTCTGCAGCGGCACCAAGGCCGCAGCTGACCGCGCTGCCACGAGGTGCGGGGCACAGACCCCACGACACCTCCAGTCCTGAGGACGCTGTCCCTTCCAGCGCTGTGCTGCCCTCTTCCTGTCCCTGAACGCTGGTCACTGGGCTGGCCACCATATGAGCCGCAGCTGAAGCAGGCCCCGCCCTGCTGGCACAGGGAAGGGTGAATGACCCGAAATCTCCCCTTTCTGTAACCTCACTGCTCCTGTGCCCGGGAAGCAGGGGAGGGCTGGCGCCTCGGTCAGACAGAAAGCAAACCCTGTTTTAAGTCTCCCCGGGAGCCGGTTTCCTTACATTCCTGACATTCAGACACAGAAACGACCGGCGGGCCTCACCAGGCACACACGCAGAGCCCAGGGCCCAGACGTGGGCGCACCCGCGCTCCCCAGAGATGGCGAGTGCCCCCCTCCCCGCCGTGGGCTCCGTGCCCGCTCCTTCTGTCGTTGCCCATGAAGGCGAGCACGTGGCAGCATCCACGGAACAGGTGGAGGACCAGGGGCGCGCCGGTGCCCAGCAGGGCCCAGGGCCCTCTGCCGACTACTTCCTGTGCTCTGTCCCCACAACAAGACTTCCTGGAACATCTGAACCTCAACTTTGTTGAATCAGTCACTCTGCAGGCCAGGAAATAATCTTACATGGTACTAGGCTTACCCAGATTTTAATGTTTGCCTCAACTTTTCTCAAAAGCAGCTGCCTGAATCATGGAATAGTCACCAAAACTTAAGTGCTAGCGAAGTCTTCTTTTAATCACTCGGCGGAAACCGTTTACGGTAAGAAGCTTTCCAGCGGGTCTGGTCCCTGCCTGGCGCGGGTCACAGCCGGGCGCGCGGGGACCCGGGGCCGCGCTCGGCCGCACGGCCACTGGAGGGCAGCAGCGCGCAGCCCTGGCCCCTGGCCGGGATGCGGGCGGTCTGGCCGTGAGGTTATGAAAGAATTCACATGACAAACAATCTAGGCTGGACGCCGCTCACTGACCCACACGGAAAACGCAAAGAGGCCTCATCAGTTGACATCAAGCAAAAGGCATTTTTAACCAGTCAAACGCTGGCAGATGGTTGCGGGTTTCTACCTTACCGGCAGGTCTGTCCAGTGTCCGCGTCCGCTCGACCCGCAGCAGCGCTCCCTCCGGTGCAGGCGGGGCCGCCACGACCCGGACCGCGGCTCGCTCGGCGCTCCTCCGGCCACGCCGCGGACGTGCACGCCCAGAGACGCTCCGCTCTGTGTCACGGAAAGACTCAGTTACTCCCAATTACCTTAAAAGCCGTTGCACCACTTCAGAAGTGAAGTCTGATAATAATTACTGTTAATTAAAAATCCTCTTCCTGAACCCAAGCTGAAGTGTACTGTTACCGGCTTCTGCAGCAGACACACAGCAGCCGACCGCCCCCAGCCCCGGCCGCAGGGTCTGCGCACCGATAGCCCCGCAGACCAGGGCGGCCCGCACCGAAGGGACGCACCTAACACCTTCGGGCCGATAAAATGCCACGTGCACACGGGGGGCGCACATGCGTGAGGACAGACACGGGAAATGCACAGATCCGGGCGCCCCCCTGCCCCTCCCGGCCCAGGCTCAGAAGCCACGACCGTCCCCGCGCCCGGAGGCAGAAGGCTGTGAAACGCCTCCACACTGTCCCTTCTCAGCACAAAAGTCATTGCAGAGAAGACCTCAACACGCTCACATACCGACAGGACCTCAATATCCGACACGACATTTCCTTGTGGAAAAGCAAACCGAGGGGCGCCAGGGGGCTCAGGCGGTCCGGCGTCCGACCGCAACGCAGGACCTGACCTCACGGTCTGTGGAGCTCTGGGCTGACAGCTGGAGCCTGGAACCTGCTTCGGACGCTGTGTGTGTCCCTCTCTCTCTGCCCCTCCCCTGCTCATGTTCTCTCTCTCTCTCTGTCTCTCTCAAAAATAAACACTAAAAATTTTTTTAAATAAAGAGCAAAGCGTTATCCACGTGAAGGGCAGGCCACAGCGAGTGTCCCCAGGGCACAGCTGCCGGCTAGCGTCCGCGAGGTGGCGTGTGCGGGCCCCAAGTGGGCACCCGCTGGGGTGGCGAGTGTAGACCAGGTACCCCGCTCAACATGGAAGGGCCGCTTCCTGTGCAGACTGCGGGTCATCACACCCCTCCCTGGGGCCACCTGCTCCAGCTGCAGGCCCTTGGGGGGTGACAACGCCTCCCCATTTCTCAGCGGGGACGTGTGTCAGCAGGCCTGACAGGACAGGTCTAGGACACGGTCCCCATGTTCTGTGCTGCTGCCATCAGGTCTAGTGGCACTGACGACAACGGCCTGTCAGCTGGGATCGCGGGCCACACGCTCCGTCTGGCGCAGAGGCTCCTGGGCAGGCACACAGGCCTGTGCCCGCCATCGCTGACCCCGCTGGTGTCCTTCCGGTCCCGTCTCCACACCCAGGGGAGGAGAAGAAAGGAAGGGGTGCCACTGTGCCCACTCCCCCCCATTCCTCAAGGCCGCCCCCACCTGCCCCGTAATCCCACTGGCAGCTCCTCCCCTGCCTGGAGGGGGTGCAGAGACAGCAGGGCCCTCAGCAAAGAACCAGGGCCTCCCGAAGCCCCAGGAAGAGGAAGGATGGTACGTGAGCCACCAAGAGCTCAGAAGTCACTTTACGACTGAAGTCCACCAGCGGAGCAGAGAGAGGGAGACGGGAGGAAGGACTAGAGCGAGGCCCGCAGAACTGGGTTCCGGCGCCCCCGCCGAGCCGCCGACCCGGGGTGGGGCGAGGTCTGGCCAGGCCCAGGGCAGCCCAGCGCGCTGCCGGGGAGCCGGGCCTGCAGGCGAGGCGATGCGTGCAAACCACAAAGCTGAGACGGGAGGAACCCGGGGGGCCGAGGCTGCCTAGCTCTGCCGCCACACAGCCGAGTGCCTAGGTCCCAGCCCGGTGACGCAGGGGACGAGCGTCACATGACCGCGAGGACTGAACAGACCAGCAGGCACAGAGCGCCTGGCTCAGTGACAACAGAAGTCACAGCAAGAGCACAACAGAAGGCGCGCAAAGGAGGCTCCTGTCACAGAAGAAGGAGAGGATGGCAGCCGGCGGAGGGTGGGGAGCAGCGCCGCAGACCGCACGGTGGCCCCCGCCCCGGTGAGTCTGCACCACCCCCTCCGGTGCCCTGGAAGCATCCAGAACAGCCTGAGTCCCAGTGACACCAGGCAGAGCGCATGCCTGCCACCGTGTGAGGCACCAGTCTAACAACAGGGCAGATGTGGAAAGTGTCCGGGTCCCAAGTCGGCGGGCACTCTGCCATACCAGCCAAGGACAGAAGGAAATGGTCATAGTACAGAACACAAAACATCTAGAACTTAAAACAAAAAAGATCACCCACTGAAATGTGTGGCATGCGGACAAGGCAGTACGCCAGAGGGAAATGCGTAGCCTAAAGCTCACACTTCTGGAAAAGGGGAAACGTCCATGAACCGCCCCCTCGGTAAGTCAGTGCAAAGGGGACAAAACGAGCCCAACGCAAACAGGAGGGAAAAGGAAGTAACACCTGCATTTTTCACACAAGACAGAGGCGCACAGACCGTCGCTGGCAAAGCCGACGAGAACAGAGAAGACAGAAAAGGCCCACGTGAGCCAGCCTGCACTGAAGAAAGGACAGTGGGCTACATGAGGTGACACCACCGCCATCGAGTGAAGGGGTCCTTTAACGGCGGCCCTAAGAGCGCCCTGCTGGGATCCGTGCAGAGCCCCCCGCAGGCGCCCTCCACGGGCCTCGAGCGGCCTCCCTGGACACGAGGGACAGGATGTTGACAAGGACTCAGGACCCGGCCGACAGCTGGGACCCTCGCTGCAGACACGGCCACCTCCGGCCATCGGAGGGACCGCTGCCGAGGCCCCGTCCCCTGCCCGGCTCCCTGCCTCTCCAGGAGCATAACCAGATGGTGGCTGTTCTAGGACACTTCTTGGGGGGGAGTTCACAACAAAGGTGAAGCAGGAAACAGGCGACGGGACCCCCAAGGGGCCAACAGTGACCGCCGGCTCCACACAATAGCAGCAACCGCACCGGAGCCACGCAGGGCTCTGCCACCGCTCAGAGACGGGTGGCGGGCGGCACGGCCACCAACCACGTGCGGCAGGAGGACGAAGCTGCTGAGCCGCCGGCGCCGAGGCCACAAGCCTGGCGGGGAACCAGGTGAGGCGGCACAGGGACACGGGCTTCCCGGGTAAGGAAGCGAGTCAGCAAAGCAGGGAGTTCTAATCCAGCCCCTTCCCAAGGTGCCCGGATTCTCCCCATGACACAGGCAGGGAAACAGGTGACCAAGAGCCCGAAGGGGATGGAGGTGGGCTGGGACCGGCAGGCTGGCAGCTCGGGGCCTCTGGCTCCTGCCACGCTCAAGGACCTACAGCCCAGCTCAGCCCGCACCTGTGCCTTTCCGGAGCCTTCTCCCAGGGACAGCTCCTGGGATCAGGACAGCCTCCTCTGAAAACAGGGTGACCCCGAATTAGCCACAATGGTCTCTCCAAAGGAGTTGTACCCAACTGCCCACTAACAAAAGGAAACTCAGATACCACGGCAGCGTCACCGACACGGGGCCCTGCGCGATGCGCACGCCGGCACGGCCGTTCTCTGCCTTGTAGACGCACAAAACCATGGCAAGAGCGTGCAGTGAACAGAGATGCTCAACAGAGTGCCCTCTGTGATCACAGACACCAGCTTTGTCAAGACACAAAGGCGTACTATGCTCGAGACCAGTGAAGAAAATCAGCAGCCAACGGAAGGACGCTGACACGGAAGCATTCCTCCTCATTTTCCGTTTTAAGCGCTTCACCAGACCTCAGAAAGGTGCCCCGGCAGAAGGACCAGAGGCCGGTGGGAAGCGGGGCAGGGCCACCAGGGGGCCGGAGTCATGGGCCCCGGGCGCCAGAAGGACACAGCAACGCCCCTCAGTGAGGGGAGCAGGCAGGAGGGCCCGGAGAGGGGTCGCTGGTGGGGGGGGGAGGGGAGGCTGGAACGCCTCTCGGCCGAGGGGCTGACCATGCACTTGGGGAAGAGACGGAACCTGGCGTGTTTTCAGAAAGAGAGCTCTGCGGGCTCTGTGGGCCATGCTCGGGGCTGAGACCGAGGCTGGGCGGACAGCCAGGGACAGAGGGCACACCACCGGCAGGGACTCCAAGGATCCTGACGCTGTCAAAGGGCCGGACAGGTGGTCCAATAACCAACAGGCGAAAATGAAAAGAAAAGGGAAATTTTAGAAGGCAGGTGGTTTTCGACCGTCGTGAGCTACAAACCCCTGCGAAGCAGGCGGACTGCGGTCACCGACGCCCCAGCTTCCGCCCCGGCCGGGCCGCCCTGGCCACCGGAGGCGCCCCCGGCGCAAGCCGCGCCTAGTTCAGCGCCACAGGGAGAGGCGTACGTGGTAACGGAATAATGAACGCTCACCACGCGAGAACTTGCAGATATTAGACTGTAAACCCCAAGCGCAGGGAACCGGCCAAGAAGGCGCCTCCGGGAGGTCAGTGCCTAACACAGAGGCCGGGGAGGAGGACACAAGCCTCCACCTCGCTCGCCGCTTCTGCGAAGGAAGAGAAGTGCAGGAGGAAGTAGCGATCTAACCGAAGGTCCTGGTTCAATTTAAGGTTTGTTGTGTTATTTAAATTCAATTTAGGCAGTGGTCTGCACAGCACATTCAGTTCCGGGGTCCTGGAGCCCGAGCAGGGGCCGGTCCAGCGAGAGCACGGGGGACGGCACCCCAGGAGGCGCAGAACGCGGGACCCGCCTCGGTCTGCAAGACCCAAGTCCAAGGCGCTGCTCCCACGGCCCCCGGGACCCCGGCCTCAGCCCCGTTGGCCCTCTTCCTGTTCCCCAACATTTTGGTTTAACAGACCAGCCAAGATGGACTTTGCCATTTCTTCCACTTACTGAATGAATACATTCCACGCCCTCAGCAAGAGGAAAGATCACGTTACGTGAGCCGTGATGGCCACAGAGCCACCATCTCTAAGTAATGACGCGCATGACAGAAGCCAGACCAGAACCGTGCCCACCGGCCGGCCCCAGTGACCGCAAGCTCTAGAAACGCAAAGGGGTCTTTAGTGACAAGAAGCAGAGGACGGGAGGTGGGGGGTGGGGAGAGGGTCCCGGGAGCGAGGTGACCATCAGAGGCCATGGACACGCTCACCATCGTCACTGCGACAATGGTCTCACCAGTCTCTCAAAACTTACCAAACTGCACACTTTAAAATACGTGCACTGATTTGGTATCAATGAGACCTCAAAAAAGCTGGCTTTATTTTTTTTTAATGTTTTATTTCTTTTTGAGAGAAAGAGACAGCGTGAGCAGGGGAGGGGCAAATAGAGACGGAGACACAGAATCCGAAGACAGGCTCCAGGCTCTGAGGTGTCAGCACAGAGCCTGATGCGGGGCTTGAACCCATGAACTGTGAGATCATGACCTGAGCCAAAGTCGGACGCTTAACGGACTGAGCCCCCCAGGTGCCCCTAAAGCTGGCTTTAAAAAGACTACTTGGGGGGGGCGCCTGGCTGGCTCAGTCAGTACCCATTCTTGGCTTCGGCTCAGATCATGAGCCCACGGTGTGTGGGTTCGAGCCCCATGTTGGGCTCTGTGCTGATGCGGGGAACTTGCTTGGGACTGACTCTCTCTCTAAAATAAAGAAACATTTTCTTAAAAAGACTAATTTGCTTTATATTTTAAAACCCTTCATCTTATTTTTTAAATGATTAGTAAACATTAGTGAAAATATCTTTATGACCTGAGGGAAGTATTATTTTTTTAAACTTTGAATAATCTGACATTTTATGGGAAATTAAACCTTGCTGCACACATTAAAAGCCCTCATTACATGGGCCAGGGAGCTCTCCTTACCCGGCTACACTCTACTGTCGTACGGCCATTCCCAGAGGGACCGACGCTCCCAACTCAAGGACTAAGCAGAGAGAAGCACCCGGGGTGGGGGTGGGGACAGACGCAGAGCTGGGAGGGGGCAGGCCCTGGAGAGTGTCGCTCTGCACCTGCTTTCCTGCTTTCGGGTCAGGCCGGGCATGTGACCCTGGTGTCGCAGGCGGTGCCCGCGTCATCCCAGCCCAGAAGAGGGACGTCTCCTCCTGAATCACCGGAATGACAGACGGGGAAGGACGGATTAGCAGGGGGTCGGCGGTGCTCGGGGCCCTCCCTGGACACCTGCTCCCGTCAGGACAACTGTCCAGCCTTTGGCCACATACATCAAAACAACCCAAAAAGGCCAAAAGGCCAGAAGAGGTGCCTCCGCTACGGGGGTGCGCGCAGGTGCGGCGGTCCCGGGTGGCAGCCACCTCGCTGCCGGCGGGCCTGCTCGTCAGAGCAGCAGAAGCAGAGGTCACAGGAGCGGGGCCGGAGGCCTCTGCTGCCCGGGACTGACGGGGTTACTTGTGCCGGAGACCGAGACCCCCCCCCCACTGAGAGCGACGGGGCGCCCGGGGGCTCCGTCGGGCAAGCGGCTGACTCTTGATCTCACTCAGGTCATGATCTCACAGTTCTGTGGATTCGAGCCCCAGCTCGGGTCTGCCCTGACCGCACAGACCCGCTTGGGACTGGGACTCTCTCTCCCTCGCTCTCTGCGCCCCCCACTCCTGCTCGCACATGCACATGCCCTCTCCCCTCTGCAGGGGGCAAATGTCCCGCGGGGAAGAACAGGGCACAGAGAAGCACCCCGACTCCAACAGAGGCGCCCCCATCGCCTCCGTCCCGAGAGGAAACGGCCAAGGCGCTCAACGGCGCTGCCGCCTCCCGCGGGACCATCACGCACGCACACACCACACGTGCAGAAGACCGGCCAGTGACAAGTGACAGAGGCCACCACATGCGGGCGGCCGGTGCTAATCGGCACCATGTCTTGTGCCGACGGCTGGAGAGGCCTGTGGAGACCAGAGCGACAGCAGTCTATCAGCTATGCCGGCCGGTGAATAATACATCTGCGTGTGAGAAAAGACCCCGGGGACGCCTAGGAAACGTCACCAATATTTGCTCTTCGGCAGCAGGATTAACGGTGCCTCTGTCTCCCTGTTCTGCATGTCTGCAAAGCCCCCGCGGCGCACACGAGCGTACTCTGTTCCCAAGTAGGATATAAAATCTCTCAGAAGAAACTCGGGGACAAGCAGTGTCCTTCAAGGACGCTGCCCGAGAGCCCGGGTCCTGCCCAGACCCCTCCCCCGGGACACGGCAGGTCCCAGGCGGATCCCGGGACACGCTCACGCGAGCTCGAACTCGCAGCTGTCCTGTGCCGAGGACGGGGCGCGGGGGCCCGCAGCCCGGCCATCTCACCCCCCCCCAGCAAGCGCCCCGCAGCACCCGTCTCATGCAAAGGACCCGGTCCCCCCGGGTAAAGCTGGCACAGCGCCCTCACACAGGGGCAGGCTCTGCAGGAAAGACCAGATAAAGCCCTCGGAAGGAGGAGTCTTGTCCCTCTCATTTCAGTGGGCTTGTCCTTGCCCCAGACCTCCGGGGACACTGAACCCCGAGCAGGGTGGGGCTCCTGGGCTCGCTGCCCGACGCGTGCGTTCCTAACAGCCGTGCAGATTGCACGGCGGGTGGAGCGTGAGAGCAAGCGTGCCCTCCTCGCACGCTCCTTGCACACCCCGCACACACGTCACGGCTGAGGGCAGAGACTGCAGCGGGACTTGTGCAGGACCCTTGGGTTTTATGGATGCAAATAAACACACTGTCCCTACAACTAAACCTACATACCAAATATGCAAAGCACAAAACCCAAGGATGCGGGAAAAGGGGCAGACGCCCGCTGAGGCCACGGACGCGTGCCCACGGGAGTCACAGCCTTAACACACGACTCGGGTGAACGGCACGTGGTTGTGTGCACGACCCCGTGACCTCGGAGCGGGCTCCGGCTGCAGCCCTGCCGGAGCGGGAGGCGGCTCACCCAGGGCCCCCACAGAGCTGCCCACCACCCTGGCCCGAGTGCCCAGCAGCGTGTGCCGGAGGCCCCGACTCCGTGACCGGCAGCCAGACATGAGGACTCAGTGGGTCCCTCCTCCTGACGGACAGAGATCGGACACCCAGAAACCTGCCTCCGCACTCCGGGCACGAGGGCACAGGACGAGGTTCGAAGCACCGTCTCCGCCCGCTGAGCGGCCTCACCCAGCAGGCTCGTGCGCGGGACCGAGTGCGAGCTGGGAGAAGGGCGCTTCCAAGACCCCTGCTTGCAGCCACCGCTGCTGAGGAAGGGCCAGAGGCCCCGTCCCCAAGCTGGGTTCACCCCCTTGATCCCCAGCCCCCCAGCACTCGGCCCCGGCTTCCCTCCCGGGGTCCGGGCTCGGCCGCGGGGCCTGCCACACGCGGCTGCTCCAGAGGACTGAATAAAATGATCAGTACTGCTGGCTGCCAACAGGGCAGTCTCAGCCCCCTAAACCCGTGCTCGCAGCGGGGCCCAGGCGCCCCACCACCAGCGGGAGCTGTTTTCCTGTTTGCTGCAGCGCAGTCACACCCTCACAACAAAGTTCAGCTCGCGCCCCGCCTCCTCCACGAAGACCCAGCATCGCAGAGCTCGCCCGGTGAGTGAGGACGCCCCCCATCCCCCGGGGGTCAGACAGCCTCACCTCGCGGCTCCGGGACCAAACCCAGCTCCGTCTTGACACGCGCTCTGGGGTCGCAGGGGGTCTCCCACGCCTGCCACGGGCGCGGTGACGCCCCCTGGTCCTCCGACGGCCCTGACCAACCGGCTTCCCCCGCTACTGCTCCAGCCGCAGGGCTGCAGGCCTTTTAAGGGCGGGCCGGGAGCACCCGGCGAGGGAGCGCCTGTTACTTAGGTGGTAATGGGCCTGGTACGCGGGGTATGTCCCCTAATCCTAACACTCCCTAAAGGGAAACTTGAAGCCAGGCCGCGCTGGATCGCACGCCTCTCGATTTACAGAAGAACGCTGGTCCTCCAGCAGCTGCTTGAAGCACTTTCACCAACCAGACATCCATCTCCCCACCCGGGACGTGTGTACACGGCCAGTCATAACAGTGGACTGTTTAGAAAAGTAAAAGCCAATTGTGACTTCCAATCTGAAATCTGAAAAATTTATAAAGTGGCTAAGCTAAACTGACCCTTGCACTTGGCAAGGCAGAGCCAGCCGGGCTGCAGCCGTGCCACCCACGCGCCGCTGGTTTACGCGGTGACGGATGGCGAAGACCTCGCGGTGGCTGGGCACGCGCCAGGCGGGCGGGCGGGCGGGCAGGAGCCTGGCAGGCGCGCCCGCGGGCCGCACCCCAGAGCCCCAGGCACCCTCCTGGCAGGACTGAGGACAGCGGTTCTAAGAGACCAAGTCCTATAGGCACGTCCCTTCAAGGCTCTTCAAACATAGACAAGGGAAGAATCAAGGGCAAAGTGAGTAATTAACAGCTTACAAAACATTTTTAAATTTTATTATCACATTTATTCCCCCAACTGGCCCGAGGGAAGGGACCCCTGCAAGGTAAGTAAACCCGTTCTCACGGACAGAGAAACCTACACAGCACAAGGCGGTGTGTGAAACCCAGGCAGAACGCCTCCAACTGCAGACTCTCCGTTACCCCTGGGGTCCCCCCCGGCCATGGCACAGGGGACACATGTG
>PJEM01016496.1:0-25546 GCA_004023845.1 Helogale parvula | reverse complement strand
GTGGAATTCACAGCAGCGTCCCCGCTCCGGGGGCCGCTCCCAGCTGTCTGCGACCGATCTGAACGGTGGGGATGAAATACGGGCCACGGGCTCAGAGCATCTTAGGGAGGACAGTGCACGTGAGCCGGAGGATAAGACCCGAAAGGAAGGACCTGCGAACCTCTACCCAGTTCTGCCTCTTTCACAGAAACGTGTATGAGGACTTATGGTCGGGCGTCACAGCTACGGACACCAAATGCACGCGGAGAAAAAGAAAAGCCCGTCAAGTCACGGGTGTCTACGACCAACAAGATGAGCTTAAAAAAGGAAACAAATAATCTAAAAAGAAGTTTATAAGGAGGGAAAAACTCATCATGTTAAAGAGAGAAAATGCGGCGAACAAAATCATACACTCAGTACGCTCTCGGAAGTGTGTAGTTACAGACAAGTGTGCAAGCCACGCAGGGGAGCCCGTGTGTAATGGAGACGTTCCCAGTGGCCGCGGAAACTGATGGAATGGACGGTAGGACTGTGCCTTCTCTAACTCAGTACCCCCCATGCGCGGGCAACGCGATCCCTAAGGCGAGGCCCACGGCCTTTTCCTCGGCCCGGCTTGTGAGCCCCGTGTGCACGAGCCGCGCAGGGCACGTGGGGGTGCGGACCCGAGGCCTGTGGCCCCGCCCAGACGGCCCAGGGGAGGCGGACGGCGGCGCCCTCCCAGGAAGGGAAGCGGGGACTTGCATTTACTCGTGGGGCTTCCTTGTGCCCACTCCGGCAGCACATTTACTTTTGGGGCTCCCCCCCCCGATTTCTAGAGCGATCTTGTTGAAAACACAGCACCGAAGGTGCTCTGTGGACCTACTGGTCAGAAGGTTCATTGTCACAGGACCCCCGGGGATTCGGGGGCCGTGACAAGTTGGTGGAGCCAGCCGGCTCTTGTCTCGGCCAAAACAGGAGTGCTGAGAAAAGCCTGGGTGTGAATCCAAAGAATCTGCTGCAATTTCTGCCTTTCCTGCCTATCGTGTGGCCTTGAACAAACCACGTATGTTCACTGACCTAAACTTCCTGGCCTGGAAAACGGGTGTGCGTCCTAGTCGCGTGGTCAGGTGCCGTCGGGGTCCTCTGAGGTCGAGCCGCGAGGAGCACAGGAAATTGTGAGTGGAAGAAAAACGAGCGAGGTGTGCCGACAGGCGCTAACGTCCCCCGGCCCCTCGGAAATGGTGACTGATGGGCGTCTCGTGGACTCCGGCCGAGACGCGAGGGCCCAGGCAGAGACGGGACTCCGTGACCCCGGCCCTGCCCCCTGCAGCCCTTGTCCCGGGGGGGAGATGGTGACATGCCCCGTACTGAAAGCAAACATTGAAAAGAAAACTGTCGGGTAACCAAGCTTGCTCTGGTTTGAATCAAGTCCACGTTTCCCGAGTAAGCACATGAGAACGCAGCACGGCAGGAAAGCCTACGCGGCCTCGTGTGAGACCCCGAGACTGCGGGAGCGGCAGAAGACCTCCCACACGGACCCTGAGCGCATCGAATCTAACCGAACACACTTTCCTGGAGTGTGGACGGAGATTCGCCCCGGAAGACGCAGAACAATGAGTACTGAGGTCTCAGGCTTAGGAGTTCAGACCCAGCGCTCACCCAGACGGTCAGGTCCCTAGGCCCTGCTGCCACTGGGGCACCTGCTAAAGCCTCTGGTTAAAAAAAAGAAATCGGACTTCAGAACAGATTTCCCCGGACCTGGAGCTCCAGCACTTGATGAGGAAAAAACCAGCCTCCCAGTGGGGAGCCGGTTAAGAGCCCCCCGCGTGGCCGTTACTGGCAGCCCTAAAAGCACTCCCAGGAGAGCCTCTAGCAAGACAGGCCTCTCCCCCCAGACCCTAGCCCCAATCACCTGCCCGGAGCCCCTGCCGCTGCGACAGAGGGAGCCTTCACTCACCAGCCACGGCTGAGGGATCTCCGGCAAGGGCATCTGGGGGGGGGCCGGCAGGCTGCTGGGGGCCTCTTGCTTCTGAGCATGCTCTCTCACCTCGAAACCTGTAAGCGGCAAGAGAAAGCAGAGCTGGGTGAGGAGGGGAGGGGGCGGGGCCGCTGGCGGCTCTCGCCCCCTCGGCCCTGCCTTGAACGCGCTGCAGATACTTGTCGTCTCTCATCGTGTGCAGCAATTGTGTCCTGCTCCGCCTCACAGGTGAGGAATCTCCGGCTGGAAGAAAAGGATTCGGAGCTCACGGAAATATTAGTGGCTGGGACTGAGGGCGGTGCTACCAAAGCCACACACCCAGGGCCGCCCACCTCGCAAAGGGGAGGGGCTTTGCCTGAACTTCCACTCAGGACAGTGATGACCTGGGGACTCAGGGGAATCCTGAGAATTCCCTGGGCTTCCCTGGGAATCAGTCCGTGTGTATTAGGTGCCCTCTTTTAATTTTTTAATTTTTTTATTTGAGAGAGAGAGAGAGAGAGAAAGAGAGCGAGCATGAGTGGAAGACAGGGTGAGAGAGAGAGAAAGAATCCCAAACAAGTTCCATGGTCAGTGCAGAGCCTGATGCAGGGCTGGATCCCACAACCCTGGGATCATAACCTGAGCCAAAATTAAGATTCGGACACTCAACCGACTGAGCCACCCCAGCGCCCCTGTATCAGGTGCCCTCTGAAAGTCAGACACAAGGACAGACGGGTCCTGTGTGTGCCGTGACTGGCATGAGCTCATGCTCTCGGTGGATTCGTGTTCAAGTTGGGAAGCCAAGTTCGCACACAAGTAACTCTGAGAAGACACAGGGAGCGCCGTGTCCGCCACGGCAGGAAAGTGTAAGGAACCAGGTTTAGTCTGGGTGTGGGACTATCCACAGGCCAGAGCCCACCTGGAAAGACCCCCGAGCACCCCACTTAACAACATCCCCCTGCTCCGGGCTGCGTGTGCTACACGGGCAGGAAAAGGGCTGTGAAAAGCCAGAGCCCTGAGCGGTGGCGCATTCCGGCACGGAACCAGCCACAGTGAAAAGGGAAAGACAGAAAAACAACGAATGAGCATTCTGTCACCAAAAGTAATCAGCGGACGGGTTCACGGCTGCATCAAGGGCGGGGGGAGAACAAGACGGTTGGAAAGCTCTGGAAGTCACGTGCAGAGCAAAGCATGGGGAGACAGAGGGCCAGAGCCCACCGGGCAGAGGAAGACAGGAAGAGGATGGGGGACCGTCAACAGCGGCTCCCAAGGCCGGAGGCCCACACGCGGTGGTGCGTCCAGACCAGCCGTCAGGAAGGGCCGGCCCAGGGAACAGGCGGAGGGCGTGGGGCTGGGCGCAGGGCCTCCTCGGCAACAGGAGAGGGGCGCCGGGGGGCTCAGTCAGCTGAGCATCCAACTCCTGACTTTGGCTCAGGTCGTGATCTCGTGGTTCCTGAGTTTGAGCACAGGGGCTCTGTGCGGACAGCGCGGAACCTCCTTGGGATTCTCTCCCTCTGCCCCACCCCAACTCACTCTCTCTCAGAACTAAATAGATATCGAAGAACAAAAAAAAGGCAAGAGGGGAAAACCACGGTCAGTGGAGTGCGGGTTTACCGTGTGTCTGACGCTGTTCGGAAGTCTTTTAGGTCATCCCCCCACCCCCCACGACGTCCCTCCCACGCAGGGGCTCCAGACGAGAAGAGGGGCCACAGAGATGAAATAACTAGGGCGCCGTCGCCATCTGCCCTCCGGGACCTGGAGACACCAGCACCAGGCCCACAGGAGGCCTCCAGCGACAGTGTGGTGGAGAAACAGGTTCACACTTAATGAACAAATGAATGAATCTTAGCGAGACAGTGGTGTTAAAGATGGTTCAGAGGCCAGAGACACCGGAGGAAGGAAGAGCAGACGCACCTTTGGATGACTGTATCCTCAGCAGGATGTCCGCAATCACCGCCTTTTTCTCCCTGACAGTAGACGTTAGGTATTCGTGGTCCAGGAGTTCGAGAAAGAGACGGAGTTCAACTATTAACTCTTCCATTGCTGCGAACCAAAGAGAGAGGGAGGGTACGGTTAGAGCCAGTGATGCACAGACGCTGTAAGATAAACACTTCCTTTCAGCTGGGCCGGGCACGCTGTTCCGACGTGGAAAGCGAGTTTGCCGAGGCCAGGCCGATGAAGATTCAGGCAGCACCTTCTAGACAAATGCACTGCTGCCTCACCTTTGCTCTGAGACTCCAGAGCCGTGCCGCCAACAGATGGAGCTGTGACCCAAAAGCCTAATATTGTGTCGGTCGCGTTTTAAATTTCAATGTTGAGAAGGAGATGGGAGTTTAAAACGTCAAATAGTTTTCGAATAACCACTAGGATGTGGTTTCAGAAACCCAACACTCCCCTCTGCCCTTGCAGGGCTGGCTCCATCCCCAGGAAGGCCGTGAGCATGTTTGTACCGTTACGACAAAGATGCCGACGCCAAAAAAGGACTTGGGTGCAGACTCCTCACCGTATCTGTCCCTCATAGGTTCACGGCTGACCCAAGACCGGACTACGCGGCTGAAGTCCACAAGAGACACGTCGTCAGGGACCCTGAAACCCGTTAGGGCGTGCAGGTAGTCCGACTATTTTCATAACACTGAAGCATTACTCTCCTTTTCCTGCATTAACGGTGAAAAGGCAAAGGGGCTTAAACTGCCAACCTCTGAGCGCAAAGCAAAGCAGGGCCGGCAAACCAAAGCGTGGCCAGCGCACCGCGCCCTGCACTCCGCGCGCGCGGTGAAAGTGAAAATGTTACTTTACGAGTGTTGGGGGGGCCGCTGGGCGGCTCAGTTGGCTGAGTGTGACTCGACTTGTGCTCAGGTCATGATCTAACAGTTCATGACCTTGAGCCCCGTGTCAGGCTCTGTGCTCTGTCTCTCTGCCCCTCTCCTGCTCACGCTCTCTCTCAAAATAAATAATAAACTTTAAAAGGAAAAGAGCTTTGATGGAGTGGTGCAGATCGTTGTTTTTATTAAATCTTGGCCCCAGGGAATGCTCCTTTTTGGCACCTTGTATGAGAAAACGGGAAGGAGGCAAGCAGCCCCTCCCCCACAGACCGAGACACCGGGGTCAGAGGAAAACCAAGTGTGCGCTGTTTGAGGTGCAAGTCACACTAGGCTGTTGTCACGGGGCCCGAAGAAGACAGGACACACGAACTGCAAGCACACAGACCGAGTGTATGACTGACGCCTTCCCAGGAGGGAACAAGATGACCTAACACGCCAAGCTAAACGACGGCAGCGTTGGTTGCCAAGGGTAAAATTTGAGCTTCCCAATGGAAGAGAATTTGGAGCACTTGTACCCCCCCCCCGTGACCCCCACCGGGGGCATGACAGCTTCTCAGCAGAGACCTTCCCGATCAGATCGGGAGTGACACTGACCAACGGGCTTTCCTGAGACGGTACAGAGCGGCAGGTCAGCATTTGGAAGCCCCGCACAAGTCCGTGAACCGTGATGCCACAAACCACACGTGGGCAAAGGATCCATCTAACGTACAAAATAAGCTGAAATGTTCTAATGTAACAGAGGATGGAGCGTTCTCTGATTCAGCTTCAGATTCCACATTGCAACTAACCATTAAGAAACTACCACTTGTCAATTTTTGGTGTAGCATCAAAGAAAAAGGACAGTTTCCTGAAAAGGCGCTGAGGCACTCTGACTGTGGGTCTGTGTGAGCCAGACGCACTCTCCAACAATGTACAGCAATCTGAGTGCAGAAACAGATATGAGAACCCAGCAACCTCTATTAAACCAGATGCCTGCAGAAATATAAAACACGGCCCTCTCCCACGAAGTAGCTCGTTCTGGTGAATGCAGCTACTTTTCATGGACATGTGTTATTTTTAAATGAATCAATAAATTCCTTAAAAGTCTACAAGTTTCAAATTATAATATGTACAGATAAACCCCACGTCTTCAGTGTATATTTTGAGACCAAAAAGTCCTAAGCTTTTTAAAAGGTTTGAGAACCACCAGTCATGGGATTCTTCCCAAGTCTACAACACTCTTCAGGACGAAAGACCCTGCTGAGGCCACGCTGTTCTAACTAGGACAGCTCTCATAATTTTGGGTAAGTGGACGGAGAAACGGCAGATGAGTCCCAAGCAGGCACGGTGCATCCCTGGGCTATTCACTTTTCCTAACTGAACGAGTTTCCGTCTATGAAATGAAGAGCCTGGATTGAGCACATGTTTACTTAGTCAAACAATGACTGTTTCATTAGTCAATTTCCTGATGATTCTAAGTGGAAAACAATCTCATCTATACTTTCAAAGGGATGGGCTGCTTCTGTTGTTCCTAGTAGCCAGAAGGTGGAAACAACCCACACGTCCACTGATGGCAGGATGGGTAAAGAAGATGTGGTCTGCAGACACGATGGAATGTTCTTCAGCCTTGAGAAGGTTGGACGTTTCTGGCGCCTGCTGCCATCTGGATGAACCTGGAGGACCTCGTGCTCAGTGCAACACCCCGGTTACAAAGAAGGACACATATTGTGTGGCTCCACTTAGATGAGGAACTTAGAGTCATCGAAATCACAGTGGCAGTACGTGGAGGGTGTTTCCCAGGGCCCGGGAGGGAGAGTGGGGGTTAGCGTTCCATGGGTGGGCCAGCCTGGGACGGCAGGTTACAGTTTGGGAAGACGACACAGTCCTGGGGACGCAGGGCGTTGGCAGCTGCGTGACAAAGTGAATGGACTGAATGTACATCCAGGAAGGGTCCAAATGGCAAGTTTCATGATACGGATTATCTTACCACAATAAAAAATACACACCTCGTCCAAAAATCGATGGGCTGCTATCAGCAAACATGTTAAAAATGCTTATGGGTCTGTGTTAAACTCATGGTCGCCCCTTCTCCACCTTCATTCATACACATATATATATATTTTTTGTCCAAAATGCCTCTTTTGCATGTAACCCAATTCTGTTTATCCTGTAAGACTTCACGAAGGCCCCAGACATCACGAAAACGTCTGAAGACGGCCTCAGGCTGCATCTGCCCCAACAGCCCAAGTCGTCGCAGAGTTCCCGGGGAGGACTTACACAGACCTCTCTGGGCCCGGAGTTTGCTGTGACCACGGGGGTGCGCCTGCTCGGCTCGCCCCCCCTGCTCAGAGACCAGTGCCCTCCGGGCAGCCGTACCCATGGACCCCCTGAGCCGCCTGCAGCCCCCTCCCGCTCCAGGATGACTCGCTGGGCCATTCTCAGCCAAGCTGGACAGTCCGAGCCTCCTTTGCGGGGAGTCTGCCTGGGACCAGGACCTCGGCGGCAGTGGGGTCCCCGGAGGTGAAGACACAGAGACATAGGAGCCAAGTTGGAGCACGTACGTGCCAGAGGGCGAAGCTAGCACCACCGGAGGTTAAGAATCCAGTTACCAGCACCCCCGGAGCACAGGCACACATGCTCTGAGGCCAGAGACGGAAAGACAGACGCTGACAGGCTTCCCAGACCTTCCGGCCCCTCCTCCGTCACCTGCCTGCCACACCTGACACTGGAGCCTGCTCACAGATGCTCATAAATGTTCGTCTCACTGGGTTTTACTAAGCTGCCTGGGACGCTTTCCTTTTCACCTGAAATCCCAGGCCAAGACTCTCTCCCGACCCCAGCACCCCGTCCTCCTCTCCTGCTGTGACCAGTCCTCCCCACTCGGCTCCTCCCCACGGGGTTCCACAGTTGACCCCAAGATCCAGTCCTCTGGCAGCGGCTCTACCGATGACCAGACACTCGGGGATCTGCGGCTTTGTTTCGAGTTTGTTTTCCTCCAAACAGCTGCTCGGCCGGCAGGAGCAGGTGCGTGCTCGGCTCATCTCTGGATGCCCGGCCGCGGTATGGGCGCACGGAAAGCGCGTGAGCGCTGAGTGACGGAGGACTATCTGAGGACCCGCAGCGCGGAAGGCACCTACAGGACAACTCCCTTCCCCCAGACGAGAAGCCAGCCCCGGTCTGCTCACAGGACAACTCCCTTCCCCCATCTTCGGGGGACGAGAAGCCAGCCCCGGTCTGCTCACTGGGCTTCCAGCCAATGCTCACACGGCAGCCTCCAGCGTCTACACTGTGCCCGTCCCCGGACGGCATGAGCTCACTCCGCTCCCGGCTTCCGGTGGGTCAGACACTGCCGCCATCCCAGCTCACAGCTGGGGCCATGGGGGCTCCAGGGGGTCGCCGAGGGCTACCAGGCAGGCAGGTGGCTAAGCCCCTCCAGTTAATCACGTGCTCACGGCCGCACTGCGAGGCCACAGCAGTGACCGCCTGAATGCACATCAGACTCCAAAGGCCCTGTTCTGGCCGCGTCCCGAGCATCGTCCCATGACTGCCTCCTGAGACGACCCTGGCCTGGTGAGACGCTACAGCCCTTAGGAGCAAGAACACGGTCAACTAAAATTAAGAACACACGTCCCAGAAAAACTTAGGAAGGTAAATCTCACCAGAGCCTACACGGCGCCCCGTAGAACACTATGATTCCATGCTGAGCCATCGACCTCCCCCACCGCACTGCCCGTCCTGGGCCACAGGGACAGCGTCCCGCGCCTCGCTGGGCTCCTTCCAGTGCCCCGCAGCGTCCAGCATCAACCACGCACTCACAAACGCACGCGGAAGGAAGGGGCGTGACTCCCCATCGCTAACGGACACGCGGCCAAGGCGAGGGAGGCACGAGAAGTGCCGCGCCCAATCTTCAGCTTAAAACTCCGGACATGGACCCGCCTTTCCCTGGATGACTAAGGGCAGTGTCCCGAGGGAGCTCTAGACATCAGGCTCCTAATGGGCACGTAGGCCTACGCAGGAGTGGCATCGTACGGAAGGCATGAGGACCCACAGTCTGCCCTGCGCCCTTGGGTGCGGCCACGCACCCTGCCAGCTCTGCGCCCGCGCTCCCAGGAAGGCAGAGCCATCCGAGGTCCAGACATTCCGCTTCCGCAGATGGATCCCGAGTGCCCTTCTCTGTGAGCCTCTGAGGACCTTCCTTCCCAGGAGCCAACTTCTTCTCTCCCTGACACTCACTTCCTCCCTCGGTCGGAGCGGGGCTGCTCCTCCAGGGCCAGGAAAGGCACCTGCACCGGACCTCCTCCGCACTCCCTGCCCGAGCCCTCGGGGTTTTCCTGTTTCCCCTGGCAAGAGCATCGTCCCTCCTTAGAGACACCTCCTGGGGAACTAGAGCTGCCGCCAAGTGCCGACCACGTGCCGGACTGACGGGCGCATGAGCCCTTCGAGACAGGAGTTATTTTCACCAGTTTACAGACGGAGCAACGGACATGGGAAAAGGTTATGTTCCAGCCCAATATCACACTGCTCAAAATGAAAGGCAGGAAGGGTGTCAGAACCAAGTCCGCTCAGTTTTGTTTTGTTTTTTAAATTTTTATGTTTATTTTTGAGAAACAGAGACAGAGTGTGAGCGAGGGAGGGACACAGAAAGAGGGAGACACAGAATCTGAAGCAGGCTGCAGGCTCCGAGCTGTCAGCACAGAGCCCAACGCGGGGCTCGAACCCATGGATCGTGAGATCACGACCTGAGCCGAAGTTGGACGCTTAACTGACTGAGCCCCGCATCTGCTCAGTTTTGACGGCTGTGCTTGTTAGTGACACCCTCGCACTGGCTGTACGTTTCGCTCGTGGCAGAAGTGGACGCTCGTTCCTTAGGGTCCACACTCAACCTCTTTCCCACGACACGGAACAGGCTCTCCACACAAGCACTTCCTTCAAGGTCATCGCTCAAACTGCACCTTCCATCGCGATCTTATGAATACTTCTTATGGTAAAAACCAGAATCTTAAAACCGTAGACAGTTCATTCTCAACCTGCTAATGATCGACAAAGGCTCAGAGAACCGGAGACCCACCAAGGCACGGTCGGCTCCCCCTCCCGTCTGTGTGCCGGGATACGGGCCGAAGGGCTCTGCACTCAGAACGACTCTATAAATACTTCCGGTGCGTTTTAGTGCCTGACCCTCCCAATCACGTCGTCTCTGAAACGTCACAGGTGGCAGAGATAAAATGAAAAACGGTGAAAGCCTGATCCAGGCCAGGAAGCCGAGCAGGGACACGTCCACCCTGAGCCACCGCAGGGCCCCTGGGACCCCCGCCTCCTCTGTTCCACCGCCCAGCCCTCACGCCCGCTCCCTCCTCCTCGCAGGACGGGAGTCACCGAACCGCTACCGGGAGCGGGACCCAGGTGTGCATCACCAGCTTCCCGTAAAACTGCATTTCCCAGGTGCCCACACCACACAGACCATCTGATGTCGGATGTGTGATTCCCACGGCAGCAGGGACATCTCCCAGACACACTTCTGGAAACATTCTACGCATCTGAGCAGCAAAACTCCCTTCTCCTGCGCAAAAGGATGTTTTCCCCACATCTAGCGACTCTGCTCTGGAGTCCTCCGCAGCCCGACATAAAAAGGGAGAGAAGATAAAGTTGAGGCAGCAGAGTGGACAAAGAATTCGGTACCACCGCCTGCTTCCCTGTGACCAGCCCCTTACTGTTTAAAGTAAACCTCCGACTCCGGTTTGGTAGCAGCTTGATTTCTGTCTACAGAAGAAGGAAATGGGCTGCCGTTTAGGGGGCCCAACCCCCACTTTAAAGGAACTGTATTCACCTTAATGCCTAAATCACAGAATTTGAAAGCCAGACAGGCCCCCGGGGTCCAGCAACTTTATTTCCCAAGGGAGGAAACTGGGGCGCAGAGAAGGGACGTGACCTACCTGCTGAGGTCACAAAGTAAAAAGGGCGGAACCAGGAGCCGGCACCCCAAGGGCGGAGGACAAATCCCGCAAACAACCAGAAACACTGTCCGCTTTTACCCTCTAGGAAGGCACGCTGCCCGTCCGCGGCGCCGCAGTCCGCAAGCATCGGAGGCGCGACCGAGACCCAGCCGTCTGCGCCCTCAGCGACGGTCAGCGTCTCTGGGCCACCATGACGGCGGCTGGGGAGCTATTTTTTTTAAACAAAATTCACATTTTATTTAGGTTGAAATAAACTACACAAAACTGATTTTCTTCACCGAAAACAACAGTAATATTTCCTGTATCATTCCTAGATAAGCCACAAAACACTTATTTTTGTAGGTTCTCCAGGTTTTGTTTATAAATCAAGACGAGGCCGTAGGTACAGTCCTAGGAAAAGACAGAGGGAAAGAGACAAGTCCGTCGTCAGCATCCATGGCCTCTGATCCTGTCTTGACCATGAAACACAGGTGTTCAACAAAGACCCGCTACCACCCGTGCGGAGACGTGGGCCCCACAAAGGCGGGTAAACAGTACACAGCAGCAGCCCAGCGCGGACCGACCGCAGTGGCAGGCTCGCCTGCAAACCGTCACGGTGGCTTGTGCCTTTATGTTCATTTGATAGACAAAATCCACACCGAAATCCTTGCTTGGCAAGCTCACGTGTTCCATTCTCTCTCTCTGGCTGCCTGGTCATTCCCTTAACCGTCCGTGACAGATTTTTAACATATTTAACACTCCAGGTCACTCATGGGTGAGAATTCATTGTAACATTTTATAAAATGAATTCCGTTCGTTGGGGGTCTTTTCAACGCTGTGTTTTCACCCGAGATCCGTCTCATGCGGCTCTTCCCTCGCCAGCTCTACCCCAGTGTGCAGAAACTAGACGTGAGAACGTCCCTTATCTACTGTCACCTGTAAAGGAGTCCGTGCCTCTCCCTGGCTCCCCAGTGCCCCCGGCTCTCCCCCTCCCGGCCCCAGCTGGCACCTAGGGCTGCCAGGCTCCATGGGTCCTTCTCACCGGGTGGCCCTCTGGGCTCCTGCCCACCAGAGCCACGGTTACTGCCTGCCACCAGCCTGCCACCCAGGGTCACAGCCGCCTCCCTGCCCCTCCAAAGGCTGCCGGTCCTCTAGAGCAGAGCACACGTCCCGCCTCCTCAGCCAAGATGTCCTGATCATTCCATCCATCCCGACCCCCTTCCCAGACTCTCTCCGTCCATGTCTCTGCTCAGCCCCCCTCACCTGTCGCTGCTCAGAAGGAGCCCTGCGTTGGTGGCCGCACAAATCGGAGCCTTCCTAGCCCTGTGACCGTGGCTCAGTGCGTAATCCCCCAAACACTCTCATCCTTCCAATGAGAGGCGGATTATGTATCTCAGGTTGTAATGAGGACTAAAGGCGCTGTTCTACATACAGAGCCAGGTACTTCACAAACGGTAGCTATCGGCATTGTGACTAGCTTGTGCTCATCTCCCTGGCTCGCCGCACGACTCGGGATCGATGCGTGTGGTAAGCACCACATACGTACATCGACACATGCAGTAAGTACCACATACATACTTCGACGCATGCAGTAAGTAAGCACCTCGTGCATACTTCTCACCTTCTCAAACTACGAAGTCCTTAAGTATCTACCTCCCCTTAAAAAAAGTTATGGAACACTATCCTGGGTGACTCTGCACATACATTTAAAAGTAAGTGAAATACACAATGTCACAGAAAAGAATACAATCTACCAAAGTGTTTCAGAAAGCAAACACAGACCAATCTTCCACAGAGGAAGCAGAGAAAGTGGTCAACGAGGTAGCCCCGCAGATACAAGCCCCAGGCCCAGATGGTTCTACACGGGAGTTCTACCAAGCCTTACATACCAAACCTTAACTACACAAACTGTTTGAGAGGGCAGATACAGAAAATTCTCAAATCCTTCCTTTTTTAGAAGTCAGCACAAAGCTGATGCCTAAACCCAACAGAGCAAAAAGAGAAAACCGAAAGACTGATGTTACTTACACACACCGATGCAAAACTCCTGGGTAAGATATCAGCAAACAGAAACCAACACAACACGCGGACAGCACACGGCGACCGCGTGGGACTCGCTCCGCGGGCGCCAGGATGACTCGATGTTAGAAAACATGCTTATTTAACCCGTCGCATTAACTCGTCATTTTCTCTAATGAGAGGATCAGATGAGTCTCTCAGCAGACCCTGAAAAGTTTCCAACAAAATTCAATACCCATTCCTAATTTTTTTAGGACAGTCAACGGATGGGGAGTGACATGTGCCTTCTTAGGTTGATAACATACACGGACCAACTCCCGTAGGCTGAACGTGTTCCCCCCAAGTTCATGTTGAAGGCCAGTGCCCGGTGTGATGGAACCAGGAAGTGGGGCCGCTGGGAGGTGAGGAGTCACGGGGGTGGAGCCTTCCCAGAGGGGACTGGTGCCCGTGCGAGAGAGGCCCCACAGATGGCTCCTGCCCCTTCCGCCCGCGAGGGTGAAGGTGGGCAGTCTGCAGCCCGGAAGAGGCTCCCCACGAACCTGTCCGTGCTGGCGCCCTGATCTCGGCCCACCCGCCCCCAGGACTGGGAGAAATTAACGCCTGTTATTGACACGCCTCCCAGCCTACGGGCTCTGTTACCGCAGCCCCAGTGGCCTAAGACACGAACAAACGAAAGCAAGAGCAGGAACCTACTTAGTGAGAAGGACTTCCGGCATTCCCGGAAAGGCTGGAAACTGGCCCGGGAGAACCGCTTCCTCCACCACTTGGAACACTGGTGAGAGGCACCAGCCAACACAACTAGAAACGAGAGACGGCTAGAGCCTTACGAAGGGAAATGAAGAAAAACGTATCTCTGTCTGCAGCTGATGTGAAATTATTCATAGAAAACCCGAGATAACCAATGACAAGACGGCCGCAGATAATAAAAAACATCAATAAAGCAGTAGGACGTGTAGGAACTATTGTCTCGCATATTAATTCCATACCAAACAATAAACGTTTAGAAGCCATCGGAAAGTAAAACACTTGAGGCAATTTAAAAAGAAATGTGCAAAACTTCCAGGAGGAAGACTGAAAACACTCCTGAAAGACAAAGTAATAAATCTGAGCCAGCAGGAAAGCGCCCCTGGCCGTTGGAGAGGACAACTTACGGTCAGAAAGATGCGGATCCTGCCCGCACTCACAAAGGAAGGGGAATGCGTGAGTGCGCGGGGCTGGCTGAGATCAACGCAGAGGCCTGGCCCGCCCGCTATTAAGTCTCTACCGTTAACAAGGTGTGGCACCGGCAGGCGTGTTCCTGGCTGGACCAACAGAGCAGGAGAGAAAGTCAAGAAATGGGGCCGAGCACGGTCAGATGCACGGCACCGGATACAGGCAGCGTCTCAACCCGATGGGGAAAAGACGGACCTCCCCAAAATGGGTTTGGACAGCAGGCAGCCATTTGGGGAAAGAGAAAAGATAAATTTAAGTACTTACATCACACCCCAGAAAAAACTCCAAAGGTGAGAATCAAAATACAAAATGAAACCCTTCAAGTCCTCAAAGAAGGTGAATTCTTTTATAACCCCAGTCTGGGAGAAGATTTTCTACCTAGGACTCAAAATCAGATGCAGCAAGAGAATGGGGGTCGTGGGGCACCTGGGCAGCTTAGTCAGTTAAGTGTCTGACTTTGGCTCAGGTCACGATCTCATGGTTTGTGAGTTCGAGCCCCACGTCAGGCTCTGTGCTGAACGTTTGCTCAGAGCCCAGAGCCTGCTTCTGATTCTGTGTCTCCTCTCTCTGCCCCTCCTCCACGTTAGCTCTGCCTCACTGTCTCTCAAAAATAAATAAAGGTAAAGAAAAAAGAGAACAGGGGTCAGGAAGGCTCCGGAAAGGACGGCACAGCCCCCACACGCCCCCCACGGCACAGGGCTCGCTCCTGCAGCACACCAGGGCCTTATGGGGGAGTGCCTCCCTCCGAGCTGACCATCGCCAGAGGCTGGGTCGCTGCAGAGCTGGGGGGCCGGCTTCACCCCACCCCCGGGACCATGGTGCTGGATGTGAGGCCCCAGTCAGGAAGCACTGTCTAAACCACGGCTGGTCCAGCGACCAACCTCCTTTTCAGAAAATGGTCCTTGTCCCTGACCTCCTTAAGAAGTGACTTTTCCTGGGGCACCAGGGGGCCTCAGCCAGTTGAGCATCTGACTTCGGCTCAGGTCATGGTCTCACTGTTCCTGAGTTCGAACCCCACGTCAGGCTCTGTGCTGACAGCTGGGAGCCTGGAGCCTGCTTCGGATTCTGTTCTCCCTCTCTGTCTCTGACCCTCCCCCACTTGTGCTCTGTCTCTGTCTCTCAAAAATAAACAAACATTAAAAAAAAAAGAAAAAGAAAAGAAGAGACTTTCCCAACGCTGTATCAGAATCTTAACCAGCCCCTGCTGATGTTTCCAGAGTCTTCTTCCCCACTCCCCCGCTCTGCTTCACACCACAGCAAACAGTGCGCTTTCCCAAATGGTCAGGCCGCTCTCACCCGTGGACCGTGGCCCGCACCACCGCCCTCCGAGGCTAAAGTCGTGTCGCACTAGCACACTTGCCGCTGCCATGCCAGTCTTACCTGGGCGCCCCCACCTGCCCTTGGCAGGTGGAACGGCGGGTGAGCCCGTGTGTCTGCCCCGGGGGGTGGCGGGGGGACAGCGGACGGCTCACGTCAGGGACCGCTGGGTGACTCCTCTCTGTGCACAGCTCCTGACGTGGGAGCCGGGGCTCCGTGGGCGCTCACGGTGTGCTGGGTGAACTCACGGTGCCGTCGGCCGCTACATCTCCATGACGGACAAGACTCCTGAGATTTGCGGGCGAGACATAGTCGCAGAGGAGAATGCCCCAGACCGTCCCCTCCTCCTAGCCATGTCCTCTGTGCTATTCTTAGAACACACGCTCACAAGCGGCCGAGGACCGACTGCGACGGGGTCGCCGTCCCCGTCAGGTCGATGCCCGTCTCCGTCAGCAGAGACGCTGAAGGGAGCCCTGGGGAGCGTGCTCCAGGGGGCCGGGACTCGGGCGGCAGGGCAGCAGCGGAGCCCACACTCCGGCACGACACAGCATATTTTCCCTTATAGGGTTACGGTGAGGACCGCTCACGCGGAGTCTGGCAGACGCTTCCGCAGGCCCCGCAGCTCGTCCCAACGGGCTGCCGAACGGCTGCACGGAGAAACCTCAGGGAAAGCGGCGCTGCCTTGGACGCGGTCTGGTTGGCGAGTGCCCGCAGCTGGACCACATCTCCGTACGGCTCAGATGACTGTGATCTCAGTGACAGGATGCACAGCCCCACGGAACGTCCCGGCGCCCGGTGCCCGTCTCTGCAGCTCGGAACAAGAGCAGTGATGTGCCTCGCCAGACGGCCAGCGGTCCAAGAAGGCTATAAATAAAAGCCTGGGACTTCAGGGGAATTCCATCCGGTCTAGTTTAATTTGATTCTGAGAAGTCAAAGTAAATAAAGTGGCTACTTATCACTGGCTGGTGTCTGAGCTCCTGGCAATCCCGGCTCGCCTTCAGCACCGAGAACTGCATCCTCCTAAGATCTATCAATATCCCAAAGGCAAGGCTGTGTTTCTACAAGAGTCGGTGCATGCATGTATATTCTACGGCCTGAGAATCTCCCTTTCTAGATTAGAGAGAGCCAGCAAAAAGCACACCCCCCAAGGGATGAATGTAAAAATACACAGAGCAGATGCTTTCAGAAAATTATTCTGATTCATAAAAGTCAGATTACCAAGCGCTAAAGGAAATACCTTCCATTATTTTCTAGAAAGCAAAACAGGAGCAAAGCCTAGACCCGGAGGTGTCTCACATAATCATAACAACACAAGTAACCTGACCCCCTGAGTCCCTGACTCCCGAAGCCTCATTCCCAGGCTGGAAGGAGAGACTACGGGTAAAATCCAGGCTGGTTGCTAACAAAGTCACCAGCAGGATCTCAACAGCATGGTATTTCCACGCTGGGGGATGGAAACTGATTTCAGCAGTAGGTCGTGAAACACCAAGCACGCGCAGGACATTGGACTTGCAATCCACTATTCTACGAAACAGAGAGGCTCAGACAGTGTTCAGAAAAGGGGGCACTGGAGGGTCTCCATTTCCGCAAAGGGGACCCTGACCGCACCACTCAGGAGGAGGTGGACGGTGAGGTGGGCACACGAAGAGGCCCGCGGGCAGGGGTCTAAGAGCCACAGCGGAGGGAGGATGGAGAAGGAAGTGCCTCCAGTCACTGCACTATGTTCTACACATTTGCTACCAAACCCTCATTTCGAAGATACTTGGGTAACCTCAGCGTGGGGTGCGCAATGAGAAGGAAAACAAACATGATCTCTTACACTCAAGTGAGAGAAAATGAACCAGAAATGAGGATGGATGCGATGAACACAGCATCCAACCAACAATTTTACGTCGAATGTTCTAGCGCCAAACCCCTACTTCTTCTCTGAGGTCCTGTGTCCTTAAGAATGGCCCTGGACTCACAGTGGCCCAAAGTCACCCAGGTGGGCATCGATGGAGGAATGGACAAACCAAGTGTGGGCCACTCACACAACGGAATATTATGCAGCCTTAAACAGGAAGGGAATCCAGGCACCTGTCCCCACATGGACGACATCGCGCTATGTGGGACAGCGACCGAAGGGCAAATACTGTAGAACTCCACTCGGCCCAGGTCGTTAGGGGGTGCGCCAGGGGCTGGGGGCGGGGGGGGGGGGAGGTGGTGTTTAATGGGGGCAGGGTTTCAGTGTGGGGAGGTGAGAACATTCTGGAGTTGCAGGGCAGTGACCCACAACAGTGTGGGTGTGTTTAATGCCACTGAATTCTATCCTCAAAAAGGGTTAAAATAGTAAAATTTTATCAGTTTTTTTATTTATTGAGGTATAACTGACATACTATCATCTTGGTTTCAGGTACGTCACACAATTCATGAATGAATGAATGAATGAATGAAAAACAATGGCTCCATGTCCCCTGCTCATAAACCCAGGAGGCCCCAGGCGCCCCCTCAAAGCAGAGCCTTGTCCAGCAGCCCACCCCTTCCCAGTGTGGCCCCAGCGCCCCCACAGATAGGTCACCTTCCACACTCTGTCTGGCCGATCTGGCTACTGCTGTTTCTTTCCGGAACTTTCTTGTGCTCCCCACTCCGACCCTGGTGCATGTGTTCTGACACACGCCTGCCCCAGCACTCAACCTCTCTCCCAACCAAGGTTTCTGTGGGCGAATCCAAGCGCCTCCTCGCCCCACAGACCCTCCCCAGCTCAACTCAGGGCAGAGTGACCGCTCTGGCCGACGCTTGGGTCCCTCATCCGTCTGCTCTCCCACCGGTTTCTCTGCAAAATAGTCAGCTGCTCACTAGCAAGGAACGGCGGAAAAGTGAAAGAAAAAGAAACACCCATTCCATGTGTAATGGCCTTGAAATACATGAAAACCTACCGAGTTGAACTAAGTGTGGAGGACCTGTGAACTGCCCACCACGAGACGCTGCTCGGAAAACTGGGCGCAGGTCTCAGTAAGAGGAGAGACGCCGTATCCCAGAGCGGGGGCCCTGCAGCTATGCAGCAATCTCGCCCGAGTTATTCCAGAGACTCGACGCATCCCCAGTCACGGCCGCAGCAGCATTTTTTGCCAAAAGAAAAAATAAAAATGACGGGCTGATTCTAACGCAAATGAAACAGACAAGAATAGCCAAACACAGCGGAGAGAAAAACGTTGGGGGACCTCACCCAGCTTCAAGACTCACTGCCACACACCAACCACCGACAACCCCGTGGAACCAGTGTTAGGATGGACGGTGAAATAGAGCCAAGTCCCGCACCAACAGCCAAGCGGCCGAGATGCCGCGTCACCTCAGTGGGGAAAGAACGGTCCTCGGAACAAATGATTCTGAGCAAGTGAGGGTCATGTGCAAGAGTGAATTTCATCCCCTGCATCAAACCGTCTAGAAAACGCAACACTCAATGGATCAGAGACCTGAATACAAAAAGACAGACCATAAAACATCCACAAGAAAATGTGGGAGGCACTATTTATGACTCTGGAGTGGCCCAGGACTGGTCAGGACAGCACGAAGTCCTAAGAAAAAATTTAAAAGCGAGTAAGCTGGGCTTTTTGAAAGACCTCACAGAGAAGACACCTGCAGGGCACACGTTTGACAGAGCACCCAGGACACGGACTCCTCGGAACGTCCGGAGAACGTGACGACAAGAAACAAAGGAGTCAGACAGCCACATGCCACAAAGAGCCAGTAAGACACGCGGGGGCCATCGGGGACCGGGGAAACGCGAGTTAAATTCACGACGAGACACGCCCCCATGTGCAGCACGACGACCAGAGTTCCTGAGCCTGTGGCATCATGCGAGGACAAACCGGCGACACGGCAAGCTCACACTTTCCTGGGGAGCAGCCGCACCGCGGCCGCTTCAGAGAACAGTCTGGCAGTTTCTCGTAAAGCGAGATGTACGCTTCCCGCGGGGTCCAGTAATCCCGCCACGCGTGTCCTCACACAAATACTAGCGGCTTCACAAAGAATAGCCAAAAACTGCGCACGGCTTACAGACCATTAGCAAATACCGATAAAGTACGACCCTTCGCACAACGGAATGTTTGGTGCAATAAAAAGAAACTATCCCTCTGCGCTACTTGTGAACGAAGCACCGAAGGCACACGTTCCACCGATCGCGTGTTCATGAAATTCTAGGATCAGCAAAGCAAAGTGACAGAAAGCAGATGGCCGGCTGCCCTGGTCTGAGTGGGACACATCCTGTTGGATTCTCGGGGCTCCGACCCAGGGTGGGGGTGGGGCTAAAGCTGATCATGTGGGAGGTACCGAGTTCAAGGTCTGAGAAAAAGACCCCACCTAGTTAAGGCGGAGCCAAATTAAACAGGAGACACTGTATACAGAATCCAGTAATGCCAGGACACACGGGACTTTGAGAAAGTGGAGGTGAATGGGATTGGCTCGGCAGAGCGGGGGCAAAGGCTGGGGTCCTAAGGAGGGAGGCGGGGCCCCTAATCGCAGGTGCAGAGACTCAGAAAGTTCCAGGGAACGGAGTTGCGTCTTCATCGCTGTCAAGCTGCTCCGCATCTTCACGAATGACTCCTCTAATCCCAGGAAGGAATAAAAACAAACAAAAGGGGAAAGAAGGCGGACTGAACTTGTACACTGGGTCTCCCTCAAACAACCAGAGGCTTTACTCTCTCCCCGGCCACGGCTGAGGCCAAGTTCGGAGGGGTCACAGCCCACACGGCTGCAGAGGACCAGCTCTGCCTTCTCCCAGGGGTCACAGGGTCAAAGCCGTTCAGCAGGCGAGGCCACGGCTCCAGGAAAAGCCGCGCACAGCGAGCGTACGGGCCTCTCCAGCCAGCATGGTGGTCCCCACGGACCTGCAGGGGGGAGGGCCAAGGCCAGGTGCGGGGGTCCGGATGTCTGCCTCCCCCGCCAGCCGCTGGGGGGTCAGGCAGCGAAGTGCGGAGCCCACCCACCCTCTCTGGGCACATCTGCCTCCCTGCTGACTCAGCTCCCTCTTTGGGACAGAGGCTCCGAAAGCCGAGGAGACCTTGGGCAGTTGCTTCCCTAATACTATGCCGGGTGTTTTTAAGTTTTATTTATTTTGAGAGAGAGAGAGAGAACATGACCAGAGGAGAGAAACAGAGAGACAGAGGGAACACAAGCAGGGGAGAGGGGAAGAAGGAGAGCGAGGGCGACAGAATCCCAAGCAGACTCCATACTTAGCATGGAGCCCAGCGTGGGACTCCGTCCCACAGCCCTGGGTCCAGGGCCTGAGCCGAACCAGAGTCAGATGCTTGATCAGCTGAGTGGCCCAGGCGCCGCTCAAACCACGGTCTTATGAACCCAGACACTGAAGCCTGGGGAGGAACAGGGACCTTCGGGCCAAGGGCACAGAAAGGACAAACAGGAGAGTCTAGTGGCCCAGAAGGTGCTCTTTCTCTGAAACAATCCTACGTCTAAACCCTTTGGGGACGGTGCTAATTCTGGGCACAGACGAGGCCGGGCACCGTCTCTGAATGGAGACCCGTCACTTTAAAAGAACCCGGGGCCTCTTGACACAGAAGGAAAGACGAGCCTGCGGCCCACGCAGCGGCACCAGCTGCCGGGTCCGAGCGCTGCCAGCCCTGCCGAGGTCCCCAGTGACCGCCGGGATGGGGGATCGTGGGGGGGGAAGCCAGGAGGCTCTAGAGCCAAGACGCTGCTCACAGGCCTCGGCGCTCCCCGGAGGAGGGGGCCAGGCAGGCGGAGGGAGGGGGAGGCCCAGGCCAGCAGGAAGAGCCCCCGTTTCCAGGAACCGAGACAATGGATGTTTTCTACGAGGCTCCACCTTTCATGCTTCTGGCTAGACTGTCCGGCCCCGCAGCCACGCTCTGCAGGAACTAAAAAGCTGCACCTAAGTCATGTGACACGCGACTCTGGACAACCAGCGGACAGAGGGCGGCAGGGCCCCAGGACACTGAGGATGGTGCCCTCAGACTCCAGACCTGCCCACCGGGTGACGCCGGCTCACCTCCCCGAACTCAGCTTCTCCTTGCATCGCTCTGGAGCTCTGCAATGACCTTGTGTCTCACTCCCCTGGGGCGGCTGGCTGTGCCCAGGCCGTCCTGGGTCAGAGGCGGTAAGGGGGGAGGGACCCCATGGGGGGACGGGGATGGAAGCGTTGTCCTTTAGACGGCAGGGCCAGGGGGCAGGGTCCAAGCACGCAAGAAAGATCCAACAGAATCCTCACACCCGGGGGGGGGAGCTTTCCATGAACACTGGCTGCCTCCACCTCGGGTGTCACAGAGAGAGACTGAGGCACAGGAGAGCAAGGCAGTGTGTCCATGACACCCGGGGAGGGAGGCAGTAACTTCTGCCTCGTATTTTTTCTCTAGCCTAGAACTTTCTACGCCACTCTATGGGGGCAGACAGCCCCTTTGTGTCAGGAAAATAACACTCAGGGACGACTCTCATGTCTGTAAAGACAGAGCTGCCTTCGCAGCCCGCGACCTGGAGAATCACACTTCAGTATGAAAAAGCCGAAGATAAAAGCGTTTTGAAAAAGGTTTCTCCCTGTCCTCCAGACTGGAATTCTCACACTTCTCGGGGGTGCAACTGGGGGGTCCTTGTGGCGAGGCGGATTCTGACTCGGCAGGTAAGGGGGCCCGCGGGTGAGCCCCAGGTGGTGAGAGGCTGCCGGTCCGGCCCCGCTCGGAGCGGCCGGGCCCCGAGCCAGCCGCGCCGAGTCTGCAGACCAGGCGGGCGGACCGACGGCAACAGGGCCCCCTGAAGAAATCGGGACAGTGCTCCTGCCGTGAAGCCGCCTGCCACCTGCAAGCCCCCACCTGGGGTGGGGGGGGCCAGGGACGCTCACCACGGGCTGCACTCAAGCCTGCGGCAAAGTGACCAGGTACCCAAGGAACAGCGGCCCCACAGACACGTCTGGCATCTGGCTCAGCTCCGCGCGGGCAGGTTCAACCAGACTGCAGATGGCTTGGTGACCGGGCTGGATCCGCAGCCTCCTCTATCTCAGTGGGGGACACACCACAGCCACCCCCCAATCTGGCCCGAGGCCTCTGTTTGCAAAACAGCGTGCTTGGCGCCCAGCCGCGCCCGCTCTCCCCTGGTTCTCCCGCTCCAGCCCTGCGCCAGCGGCAGAGCAGAGGGGCTGCTACCGAAGCCGAAAGCCTAAAATCCTGGCTGGGTGGGAAGCTTGCTCGCCTCTGCTCTGGGGCTTCAGGGAGCCGAAGCCTGGACAGGCAAGTCCGAAAGCCAAGGGCGGGCGTCCGATCCCAACACGCAGATGTGGCCGCGACAGGGCAAGGATTTGGTTTTGGTTTTGGTTTTGTCTTGTTTATTTATTTTTGAGAGAAACAGAGAGACAGAGTGTGAGCAGGGGAGGAGCAGAGAGAGGGAGACACAGAATCTGAAGTAGGCTCCAGGCTCCGAGCTGTCAGCACAGAGCCCGACGTGGGGCTCGAACCCATGAACCATGAGATCATGACCTGAGCCAAAGCCGGATGCTTAACCAACCGACTGAGCCAAGCCCCCGCCCTGCCCTCCGGTGCCCCAAGACAAGGGTCTGTGAGGCAAGTCTGCTAAGGGCTAAAACACAACCAGAAATGGGAGACGGAATCTGCCCCCGAGGCTCCCCACCTTCCTGCTGCTAGCGCTGGTCAAGCGTGACCGGTACCAGGTCACCTGCCCAACTGCTCTGCTCTGCCTGGGGACCTGCTCCGTGGTGACGGAGCAGCCCACCTGCGGAGGAGCGGGCGTGGGGCCCTCGGGTGAACTCGGTCCTATCGTCTGGTCGCTGCAAAGGGCCAAGGCCCCGCGCTACCTCCACCCAGGCCCTTCTGCGTGCCCAGAACAGGGGGTCCCCCGGGGCTCCTGACGGCAGGCACAGAACCGAGGCCCAGCTGCACAGGGAGCGTGGGGCTGACGAGCTTGTCTCTGGGGAAGGCAGGCTGCAAGGCCGTCTGTCGCTCTGCCCCCGCCCCTTGGCAGATGGCACCCCCCTTCCCCCCCACCCCGTGCCGGTGTGGATAGGGGGGCCGGTGGGCACCAAGGGCTGGGTAACATATGTCTGTGTGTCAGTGGAGGGCAATTAAAGGAGACAGTTTGGGCCTCACAATAGCATTTCAGGGTTTGGAGCCACCAGCTCCCGGGACGGAGGAGACTCGGGTTCTGATCACGCGCAGTGATGGGATGGCACTCCCACGAGCACAGGCCCCGGAGCTGGAGCCCTCCCCCCCTCCCCTCTACCTAGCCGTGACTCAGGCGCACAGCCACGTGGCCAGCTGTCCCCCGCAGGATGGGAAGGACGGGCCTCGCCACCGGGGCTCGGTGACAGGGGCTCGGTGACAGCGGGGCTGCTACCATTACCATCCTCAGTGCGATTGTCCGTGAGACAGTCTTTGGTAAAGCGTCACCTCTGCCTTCAAGAGCAGGTGCGAGGCCTGTGAGACAAGTGACTTGCCTAGAGCAGGCGGCGGCTCACGCCGTCGGGCCCCTGGAAACCAGGCGTCCCGCCCGGGAAACCAAGCCCCCTCCCCTGTGTACGCCACGAGAGCCCCCCGAACCTAGTGGGAACCCCTCTTCCAAACAAGTCGCTCAAAGACACAAGGTCGCAGGTGACCGACCAACGACTTCTCCGTAACCGCAGCGACTCGCAAAAGTACTAGCAACTTCGGGGATCCCCAGCTCGATAATCTTGGCTTCGAGCCAAGCAGAAAACTTTCTCGGGCGGACAACCATTCTGTCATGTCACCATTTCCGTATGAAAGCGCGTCCCTCTTCCAAGTGCTTCTTTGCAAAGTCGATGCAAAGGAGGAAACATGTCCCTCGCAGTGTCCAAAATACAGCCCAACCCGCCCCTCCGAGATTCCTAACGCACACTTGGTGTGGCAGGTGCAGGATGGCAAGCTGTGCCCCAGGATGAGGCTCCAGAGGACACGGAATAAACTAAGCCTGCTCACACCATCATGACGAATCATCCAGATAAACCTTACTTAACCCCCGGTTCCTCCAGGGAGAAGTCCACACCTCCCTCCCCGACTCTCTTCCTTCCCACTCGGTCGGCCTCCTGCCACCGCCCCCTGACCGGCTCCCTCGGAGGCACAGGGACATCTGTCCTCACTGCATCGATGCAGCAGCAACCCACCAAGTACCCGTCGCTCGCCCTCTGGACAGGTTTCTCCTCGCATTTCCCAGGGTGCCTCTTCCTTCCCTCTGCTGCTGCGCAGACGTTCTCCCGGCCCCGGGGCGTCTGTCCTCCTGAAGACACTCGTCCCTGGGAGATTTCCTCCCACGCAGGACTCTACCTGCCATTTGCAATCCCCCTGTATTCCCCTCTTCAGCCGAGACCCTGCCCACACTTCCAGCCCCTGGGAAAGAGCTGAATCGAGCCTTCCAGAGGAATGCTGGAGGGACACCCGGGGGCAGGCAACCGGGGTGGTGACACACAGCTGTGAAAGCCAAGGCCAGGGGACATCGATGGCACATTAGGAGAACCAGGACATGAGAGGGAGCTCAGTGGACCTGGTGACGTGAGACAGCTGCGGTCCATGGCGGTGGGCACCGTGTGACGGGGGCAGGCTCCGTCCCGCATGAGTGAGCGGGAGACGCCTCCGGCCTCTTTGCTTCTGGATCAAACCAGCTAATTCCATATGAATTTCTCCTGTGTTCTGGGGTCTTGCTTTCTGCTTGCTCCCCCCACACGCAGGGCCTCTGTGCGTGTACCTCAGACTGAGCCCTGCAGCCAGCCACTGCCCCCTGCCCCAGGGGCTCCGGCTGCTCGTCCCCATCGGGGCAATGGTGTCGCTGGCCTGCCGGTCACTCAGGCCAGAGCCCATGAAGCCGGTCACCTGGCCGGTCCGAACGTCGCACAGGGTCTGCTTTCAAAACCCAGCAGACCGCCTGCATCCCGCCTCCCCTGTCACTTCCCACCAGGCCCCACCTCTGTGTTCTCCAGCCCAGCTCCCTCCCCACCTCCTCTCCTCCTCTCCACCTCACCCCTGCAACCTAGCCTCCACTAGGAACGGTTCAGGAATGAAGGAATGAATGAACGCACATGCACACATGCACACACACACACAAACACACACGAGAGAGGGAGGGAGGGAGAGCAAAGCACAAATGCTGGAAGAAGTTTGGGGAACCTGTTCGGGGCGTACAGGAAATCTCTGTGTGATTTCTGCAACTTTTCCCTGAGTCTGAGTTGTTTCAAATGAAAGAATGGAAAAACCAAACCAAACTCCCTCCTGGCCTAGCTTCTGTCCCACCGTGCTTGGCAGCATTTGGGTGGGGGTGGGGAGGGCTAGTGCGGGGGGAGGGGGGTGTGGACGTGTGGATGGGTGTGAGGGAGCACGAGCAGGAGTGTA